>BJCN01304680.1:0-13454 GCA_018326445.1 Flaveria brownii
CATGTCATATCATGACACCCAGTTCACATCGAAGTTTTGGAACTGATTCCATGATGTGATGGGGACGAGGCTACATATTAGCACAACTTATCATCCTTAGACAGATGGTCAGTCTGAGAGGACGATCCAGACGCTCGAGGATATGCTCAGAGCATGTGTGATTGATTTCGAAGGAAGTTGGGATGATCGCTTACCGTTAGTGGAATTCTCATACAACAACAGTTATCATGCCAGTATTGGTATGCCACCTTTTGAGATGCTATATGGTAGGAGGTGTAGGACACCCGTATGTTAGGGTGATAATGGACAGAAAGAGTTGGGAAGCCTTAAGGTGATCGAGGCTACAACTGAAAAGTTAGAGAAGATCAAAGCCTTCACGAAAGCGACCAAGGATAGACAAAAGTCGTACGCCGACAAGTGGCATAGACCGATCAAATTCAAGGTGGGTGACCGAGTTATGTTGAAAATCTCACCTTGGAATGGAATCATCTTGTTCTGGAAGAGGGGCTAGCTTAGCCCGAGGTATATAAGACCTTTCTGAATCATCGCACGAGTAGGAGAGGTGGCCTATCGATTAGAACTGCATGATGAGTTAAGTGGAATTTATCCGACATTCCATGTATCTAATCTAAAGAAGTGCTTAGCTGATGAAGATATGATTGTGCCATTGGATGATATCGAAGTGGATGAACGGCTCAATTATGTAGAGCAACCAGTGGCAATCATCGATTGAAAGGAAAAGAGATTGAGGAATAAAGTGGTTCCACTTGTGCGTGTGCAGTGGAAACACATGAAGGGTTCGGAGTCCACGTAGGAGACCGAAGAAGAGATGAGACAATATTACCCACAATTATTCAAAAAGTGACGGGTTTTAGGGACGAAACCTCTTTAAGGGGGGTGGACTTGTAACACACGGAAATTTTGACAAAATAAAAGAAAGAAAAGCAATAAAAAAGAAAAGAAATAAGAAAAAGGATAAGAATAGTATTTTTGTAAGAAAAGAAAAGAGAGCCAAAATGGAGGGGCTAAAGTGTAAAAAGGATAAAATAATATTATTATTTTGTCTAAAGTGGGCATGGCCGCCCACTTCTCTGTTAACATTAACCGCTCGACAGTTTAGAGAGAGAAAGCAGAAAGATCTTCGGATTTAGAAACATAATGTTGCTGAATTTAGGCAAGGTAAGCAAATTTAGCGTAATTGGTTCGGTTTTTATGGATTTTTGACCTTGAAACCAATTTCTACATGTTCTTATATGTGTACATGTTTTCAGGTATGTGTTTTGGACATGTATAGGTGTTAGAAACTTTAGGAGAGTTCAATTTCAAAGAAGTTGAGCTTGAAAGCAGAAAAGGTGAGTTCTAGACCCTGATTTTTATATGTTTTAAACGTTTCGGGTATGAAAATGCGTGTAAAACATTTTTACAAACTTTAAGCATGTAACCGTATATGTACAAATGAATGTGTTTGGATGTTCTATGGTTGTTTATGTGTTGTTCATGCTTAGAAGCTAGATATAAGGCACAAATAGGTTATGTTAGTGATTGGGACTGAAAATATGCGGGAAACATGCAAATAGATGGACATACGCCCAAACAGGGCCCATGCGCCTAATATTTTGCCTTAGAAAGTTTTTATGTAAGGTCATGCGCCCAAACAGGGTAAATGCACCTGAAAAATATACTTAGAAAGTCTAAGTGTATGTTGATATGCCCAAAGAGTACCTTCATGCGCCCAAACAGTAGCCCATGCGCCTAGAAAATGCCTTAGAAATATTAAGTGAATGTTCATGCGCCTGAACAGTAGTTCATGCGCGGGGGTGTTTGCTAAAATGCCTAAGTATATGGGTGATGCGCTCCAATAGTGTTCATGCACCTAAGATTTTGCTCAGGCGCCTAAGTGTAAGATCATGCGTCCAAAAGTGAGAAATGGTTAAGTAGAGGGTCATGCACCCAAATAGTGATGAAACGCCTGAACAGGCCTCATGCGCCTGCATAGTGTCAAAACGCCTAACACAGAAAATTTTTCTAAATTTTTGGGAAATCAGATTTTTAGGGTTTTGACCCTAGTTTGACCTAAGGCTTATATGTGCCTTTTATATGCATGATTATTCTTTGTTCTTATGTTACTTTTGTATAGTTGATGTATTACTTTATGTGGTGTGTTTATGATTATAAACGTAAAGTATTAGCATTAAAGAAAGAGATAAACATTAATGATAATGAATGTGGAACATAAAGAACGAATGAAAGAAAGGCTTGCAAGCAGAATGAAAGGAGGATCACAACTCATTAAGAGTTGTTAGCTCAACTGTGTGTATTATAGCTTGCGATTTTGGCTAACCCATGAGGGTTCACACACAGGGGGCCAGTCTTGGTGACTGATCCATAGTAATAGGATCCTTGTCACTCAACCCCGGATATGATATGGATTGGTGCCAAGATATGATACGGCTTTGTGCCAGAAAGTAATGAGGTTTTGTTCCCGGAATGGTGGCTTCGGGCCATGATGGGGGGAAAAGCTTGACAACATCTAGAATCAGTGAAAGATAAAGATAAAGTACGTGACGAATGAAATGATAAAGTACGAAATGAATGAATACTACAATAAAGAATGATGAATAATATTATACCTTGTTGTATGTACGATGAATGATCACGTACGAAAGTAAAGAAAGTATTTTTATGAAAAGAGTATTTTCATATATGAATTGTATAAATTATTTTAGCACATTAAAACTAGAACTCACTCAGCAACGCTGACTTTTATGCATTTTTAGTTAGCAGGTAATGGCAGCTGAGGATGCGACGTGGGGAGGCTACTCAACAGGGCAAGACTAGCATCCATTCACGCATATTATTATTGTTGTTTTGTAATGCAATTAACGGATATTTTCTTTTGTAACTTAACAATGTTGTATTGCATAACAACAGTAATTCTTAATAAAATGAATGGCTTTTGTAATGAATCTGCAATGTTTAATGAAATGTATATCATTATGTATGTTTAGTGCTATGAATGACCAACTGTGAGGTCTTCGTGAACGGGGCCTTACAGTATAAGAAAGCACACTTGACATCAAGTTAGTGGACCTTGATATCCTTGGATGCAGTAAAACTCAAGCATATCCTAATAGCTTCAAGTCTTGCTAAAGGAGCAAAGACATCAATGTAGTCCGTTCCCTCTTCCTGTGTACCCTTGAACAACTAGTCTAGCCTTATTCTTGATGACGGGTCCTCTATCATCCTTCTTATTCCTAAAACCCACTTGGTTCCTATGGTAGTATTCCCTTGACGAAGAGGACATAGGTTCCAAACCTTTTGTCTTTTGAATTGAAGCAGCTCCTCTTGCATTGCTTCAACCTAACTTCCATCTTTCAAAGCCTTGTCAACTTTCTTTGGCTCTATCTGGGACAAGAAACAAGAGTATAGACAAACATTTTTATCATGGGTCTGTCCTCTTGTTCTCACCCCTGTATTAACATATCCAATGATGTTTGTGGTGGGTTGTGACTTATGGATCTTAAGTTGAGGGACCCAAGCAAGTTGATTAGAGTGATCTGAATTTGAGAAATTTAGATCATGTAATGGTGTATCACCCACCACATTAGCATACTTATCAAGAGAAACTTGATCCAATGAGTATATGATATCTTTGATGTTGTCTTCTATGGAGTGGTTATCAACATCAAGAAATTTTTTATCATTATCACCACCTTTATTTCCTCCTACAGTTGAAGCTCCTTCACCTGAGTTTTGTGCAGCTGTACTGGAATTTGTAGGCATCTCAGATGTATCAACTGAATTTGTCATAGTTATGCTTATAGGATCTTCACCTACAGGGTTATTTACCATTAAAGCTTAATTTGTATGCATTCTTGGTCTTTTTAGCTCAAATCTTAGGTTAGGATCCCCTGTTAATAAGTTACCTGTAGATCCCGAAACATTGTGAATAGATTTGTTAAAACATTTGGTAACCAAATCAAGATCAAACAACCAATTAGGATCAGAACCTTTCACACTTGGAGTGTGCTCATTGAAGGTCACATTGGCTAACTCCTTAACTACTCTTGTTCTAAGGCTGTATACTCTATAAGCCTTAGTTTGGGAAGAGTATCCAATAAAGTGTCGATCATTGGATTCTCATCAAATTTGGCTACTTGATCTTTGGTATTCAAGATGGTGCAAGGACGTCCAAATGATCTAAGAAAACCAATAAAAGGTATTCTTTTGTGCCAAGGCTCATAAGGAGTCTTACCATGAGTCTTAACTACTAAAACTCTGTTTTGCATATAGAAAGCAGTGTTGATTGCCTCTACCCAAAAGGTGATAGGCAGTTTAGAGTCAGACAGCATGGTTCTTGCAGCGGCAATAAGTGTCATGTTTCTCCTCTCACCAACACCATTTTGCTGAGTAGTCCGGGGAGCACTATATTCTCTTGTAATACCCTTTTTATCACAAAATGGGTTAAGAATTTGGTTCTTAAATTTTGTTCATTGATCACATCTTATGGTTTTGACTTTGTGATCACATTGATTATCAATTTTCAGAATGAAGTTCCTTAAGATCTAAGGAGTCTCATCCTTAGTTCTAAGGAAAAAGACCTAAATGAACCTTCTGCAGTCATCTATGATCATCAAACAATATAAGGTCCTTTCTTGTCTCATTATACTGGTAGGCCAAAGAGATCCATATGTAATAAGTGTAGGGGAGTAGTGTTGGAGTTTCTTTCCTTTGGCTTATGAGACACTTTATGTTGCTTCCCTTTCAGACACGCAACACAATCGTCATCACTAGTAAACTCTTTCTTTGGCATTCCACTTACCAAATCATTTTTAATTAATTTATTCATATTTTTAAAGTTTACATGGCATATTCTTTTATGTCAGAGGAAAGACTCATCAGTATTTGTTTTGGATAGAAAGCAAGAAACTTCTCCTGAAGGAGATGTTTCCTGCAAGTCCATCTTGTACTTGTTCCTTTTCCTAGGGGCTCTAAGCAAGATATGCTCTTAAGGAATGACCACCCCGGCTTGAGAACAATGAACTCATGCTCAATGAATAGCATGTTGTGTCTCTAATCACAAAATTAGGATACACTCAGTAGATTGTAACCAAGCTCCTTGACAAAGTTTTCCTTTTCAATACTGAGCTTACCGTTTGCGACCCCGCCCCTTCCTGTAATGTAACCTCCAACATCTCCTCCAAAATCATCTGGCCCTCCATTAGTTTTCTCAAAATATTGAAGCAAACAGCCATTGCTTGTCATGTGCCTAGAACAGCCACTATTAATGATCCATACATTTCTCTTGGTCTTTAGTTGTTCCTACACAAAAAGAGATGGTTAGTTACATTTAGAAACCCAAACCTTGTTGGTCTTGGGCTTGTCAAAGTGAATTGAAGACAATGCAACAGTAATTGATCCTATGTTCAAGCTTTGATAAAGAACTTTTAATTACATGGTCTTCCTTCATCTTCCACACCATCTTTGGAAGATTACATTTGACCTTCAACACTTTAGAAGTTTTAATAACTTTGGAAGTTTTGGAGATTGGGCCTACGGAAGATCTTACTTTCAATACAGTAGGCTTTAGTACTTCGGAAGCATTTCTTTCTCCTGAGACTAACTTTTCTTCCGAAGGTAAGTTTTCACTTGTCTTCTACTTCACTTTGGAGCTTTTGAAAGGAAAATAATTTCCTTCCATAGCTAGCTTCTCCTTCATCTTCTTAGAAGTTTTCTTTTTTTTTCATATGGATAGTACTTTTAGGATTGTAGATGCAATCCTTAGCAAAATGAGAATTGCTACCACACATATTGTAATCTATTTTCTTCCTTCTGAGAGTTTTCTTTTGAGAGGAAGACTGACCTTGATCACTTTCCACCTCCATCTTCATCTTCACAGATAATGTAGCAAGTTTATTAGGGCAAGGCTTGCTTTTGGACATGGATAGTTCAGGCTTTGTAGCAGTAGTATACAGGTGATTAGCCTTCTTCTCTTTGATAGAATGAGTTGGACACAAACTAGAACTCTTGATACTAGAGTTCATAGTTGAATCTTTAGCCTCATAAGTGACCCTTCTAAGGATTATCTTCTTGATTCTTCTCAAAATCATGCTTCACTATCTCCTCATCATCCTCTTTATTAGTGAAGTCTGTAAGGGGAAGCTCATCTTTATAAGTTCCATACCTTGGAGGTCATATAGACAATAGAGTATGCAGAGGAGCTATCTTAGTAGATCCCAGTCCCTGCTTATTCTGATAACAAACTTTTGCATGCAAGGATGAGGATATCATGTTCATGAAGGTCTCTTCTTGAAGAACACATTTTTCTACCCTGGCTTTGCTGATCACAAGCTCAGCCTGGCATTCGGTTAACTTAGTAATGAGATTTTTTATCTGAGTCCTGTAGTTGGTATGTTCATGCTTAAGAGTTAAAATTGTTTTCTCTAAATCTTCTATTATAAGTTTGTAGTCATTATCAACTCTTTTGATGTCAACTTTTAAAATGTTTAAGGACTCAAGATCAGGTCTCATTTCTAAGTTGTAGAACCTATATCTGTTAGCTTTAACAATACGTTCAGGCGTAAAAAGATGTTCCAATACCTTGTCTTCTTCATGATCTACCATCAGTGCTTGGTTTGAAGATGTATCATCAACCTGAAAGCTCTAGTCAAAGCCTCCTTATTATTTGGCTTGGTTTGTGTTTGGCCACCATTTGTTCTTGGTGCCTTGTACTCTCTAGCAAAGTGTCCCGTTTGATTATAATTGTAACACTTAACTTTGCTTTTGTCCAGCCTAAACATTCCAATCATTTTGTTCCTATGAAACTCCCTCACTGTACTCTTGTAGAACTTCTTGGCTCTATGAGTGAGAAGAGCCATCTGCTGGATTATTTCCATGTACTCCAGATCATCTAGATGGATTCAGTCGACGTCTTTAAGGGTGAAGAGAAAGTTGTCTGTGCTCTCATCAGCAGACAAAAAGGCTTGTGAAGAGCTTGTCTCTTAGAATGGGCTTCCTTGGGTGTAGCTCTCCCTTGGTGTCTCCAGGAAGGTGAGAAGGGACCCTTTTGTGAGTTATCAGGGTAGCAGATAAGATGATGTTAGGGTTCTCTGCAATCCCTTTCAACCACTTGAAGGGATGAACTCTACTAATTATTGGAGTGACCAGATGGATTTTTCATATTCATCTCCATCTGGTAGCTATTGAGGATACTATACAACACAGTTAGAGTTAGGGTCTTGAGGTTCTCAATCCTCTTATTGACCACACAATAGTATGTCCATTGTCTGGGAAGAGAGGAGATGAACTTCCTTATAATGTCCCTGTTCTCAAGAGTTACTCCAATATCCTTTAGGGTATCCACAATCTCAACACACCTGAAGTATTGTTGAGTCATGGTTTCATGTGCCTTAAAGGTGAAGTTCTCAAACTGCTTCTTCAAGTGGTCCTTCATGTTATCTTTAGCTTCATTGGACCCCTCATACATTTGCTTTAGTGTATCCCATTGTTGCTTAGAAGTATTGCACTTCTTGAAACCTCTATAGATGGAGTTTGGAAAGCAGTTTAGGGGGCGGTCATTGCTTTCTGATCTACATCTATCTTCTTCCAGTCTTCTTCAGAGTAGTTAGCCACTGCCTTTGGTATCAAACCACCACCAGCAGCAGCTAAAGAGGTGGATGGTATATGAGGTCCAGGGACAACAGATCTCCACATCCTAGAATCATGAGACTTTATGAAGCCTTCCATTATTTGGCACCAAGTATCAAAATCCTCAGGAGTGATCAGTGGAAACTTTGTCATGTTACCAGTTCCCATATCAGCCTTTCTAATAGCTGCCATTTGACTTGTTAACTGTTTTGTGAAAATGAAGGGATTTAAGATGGTGAGATCTTACAATCAAGAGCCTAAAATGCTCTAATACCAATTGCAGGACTGTAACACCCAGAAATTTTTTGCCAAAATAAATGAAAAGAAAAGCAAAGAGAAAAGGAAAATTTACATAAGTGGTGGGACTTAAGTGTAAAAAGGACAAAACATTATTATTTTATGTTTAAAAGGGGCATGACCGCCCACTATCACCTTTTCACCAACTACTTTCGGCTTAAAGAAGAAGAAAAAGAAGCAGAAGTCTCTCTCTCGGTTTCAAGAAGAAGAAGTGTGTTTTTGGCTCTTGGTAAGTATTTCTTGCATAATTGGTTCGGTTTTGTTGAGCTTTCAACTATAAAACCGATTTTTATGTGTTCATTGTGCTTGGATGCTTGTTTGGTTGTGTTTTAGGTGTTTGAACCGTTGATAACATCAAGTTCGGTGGAGTTTTACTTGAAGACCACTCTAGGTGAGTTCTAGACCCCGGTTTTATGTTTTAAAAAAAAGTTCTTTGGGGCTGAAAATGCATGTTTAAAAGGTTTTACAACTGTTTTATGTTTAACCATATGTATATATTTGGTTGTTTATATGTTGTTATTGTTTAGAATGATAGGAATAAGCGTAGAACAGATTCATATGCATATTAGGTTCGAATATAATGCTGAAACATGCACAACAGTTGACCATGCACCCAAACAGGGGCCATGCGCCTAAAAATTTGCCTTAGCAGACTTAAGTGAAGCTCATGCGAGCTAGTAGTCCTCATGCGCCTAGGAGATTCCCTGAAAATATTAAGTCTAAACACATGCGCCTGAACAGTACCCTATGCGCCCAACCATTTTAATCAGGCGCCTAAGTTTAGGTCATGCGCCTGAACAGTACCCCATGCGCCTAAAGTTGTGTCCAGATGCCTAAGTGTTGGACTCAAGCGCCCAAGCAGTGCCTATGCACCTGGATTTTTCCATGCGCCTAACTTTCCCCTGCGCCTAAGTACTCATGCGCCTGCATAGTGCCCATGCGCCCACATAGTGCTAATGCGCCTAGAACACTTTGAAATTTATTCCGAAATTATGGGAAAATTAGAATTTTAGGGTTTGACACTAGTTTGACTTGAGGCTTATATTTATTTATCCTATGCATGTTTTTGAATTGTTTTTATGCTACATATTATGTATGTGACTTTATGGGGTTTGTTTATGCACGTATACATAAAGTATTATCGTAATGAAAGTGAAATATTAACGATACTGAAAGTTGACCATAAAGAATGAACAAATGAAAAGTCTTGCAAGCAAAATGAAAGGAGGTTCGCAACTCAATGACAGTTGTTAGCTCAACTGTGTGTAATTTAGGATGCGATTTTGGCTAACCCTCGAGGGTTCACACATAGGGGGATCGGTCTTGGTGATTGATCCATAGTACGAATCGGGGTCCTTGTCACTTTACTCTGAGAATGAGGTGGCTTCATGCCTAACGATGGGAGTAAAGTTATGACAGGATCTAGAAATAGTGAAAGATAAATAAAAAAGTACGAAATGAACGAATACGTACGATGATGAAAGATAATCAAGAATATACCTTGATGTATGCACAATGTATGTTCACGTACGGAAGTAAAGGAAGTGTTTTTTTAAAGAAAAAGATATTTTTATATATCTATTCAAGGTATTTTAAATGTCTTAAAACTAGAGCTCACTCAGCAACGTTGACTTTTATGCATTTTCAGTTGGCAGGTAATCATTGATGAGGATGGCACGCGGGGGAAGTTACTTGGCAGGGCAACACTGGCATCATTTCATGCTTAATGATACTGTTGTTTTGTATTACAATTAAAATATGCTTTTGTAACTTATGAACAATGTTGTATTGCTTAACAACAGTAATTATCAATGAAATGAATGCTTTTTATAAACTTAATCCACTTCTTAATATTATGGGATGTGTAATGTTTTAATATTATGTGCGATGAAGGTCCAACTGTAAGCGTCCCAGGAACGGGGCCTTACAAGTTGGTACCAGAGGCATAGTTTAAGAGAATTAGGTAAATATTTTCAAAACATAAACTTAAAATAAAAATGGGACGAATGGAGGGATGCCAGCCCGAGTAGCTACGTGCCATCAAGTATTTCTTTCCTTACGTTAACCGGTATTATGTGTGTGTGCTATTTAAATTATGTGCTCTTAGTATATTTAGATACTGATATAATCAGAATAGGGAATGCTTGGGGTGTGAAGAGTAAAGTAAGTGGCTAATCACAACTTGCCACTATAATTAGGGACTTACTATAGTCAACATAAACCGAGCTATTATCTTGAATGATCGTGTTAGTGTTAAAATCTTATAGTGTTTAGATGATGGTTGAAGGAAGATCGTCTAACATTCAAGAGGAGGAGTACGTGGTGGACGTGGTACTGAACCACGTGTCACGAGAAACAGGGCTAGGACTGCTGAAACGACCCCTGCAGATCCCAAGGTACACAAGCATGAAGGCGTTGATGAAAGTGCCAATCTGAGGTCCTCTATGAAAAGAGGCAGTGGTTGAGAAGCTGCACCATGTCATGTAGCCGATCCTACCGTCTGTAGTGATGGAAGTCATCCAGGCTGTGAGGGAGGATGAGAGAAAGTAGAAAGAGGAGGAGAGATGGACTACAGCTAGAAGAAGGGAGAATATGAGGGATTATAATGATAAGGAGGTGTTGAATGCTGAGGAGGCGGCCTCCAGTGATGAGGAGGAGTTAATAGTGCGGGAAACCACGAAGGGATACAGTTACGGGGCATTCCAACAGTGAAACCCCCGACTTTCGATGGCAACGGTAATGCCGCTGCTGCTCACCGCTAGGTAAGAGAGATGGAAGCCATGTTAGAGATTAGTGAGTGTAGAGAGGACCAAAACGTAAAGTTCACCACTCATTCGTTCATTGACTCGGCTCTGTGTTGGTGGGAGAATATTGCCCAAGCCGAGGGTGCAAGGGCCGTCGGGAAGATGAAGTGGGGAGAGTTAAAGAAGATGGTGATTATGATATTTTGTCCTTGCAGGGAACTAGACAATATAGAGAAGGAGTTCCTACAGCTTGAGGTGGGAACCATGACCCACCAGCAATAGACCACCAAATTCAATGAAATGGCAACGCTGGTGTCGGACAAGGTGATGCCGGTGTCGAGAAAGATTAAGAGGTATGTGCAGGGATTGCCGGCTGATATCCGCAGGCATTTGATTGTTGCCTGACCAAGCAATTTTAGGTCGGCAGCGGATTTGGCTGGGAGGCTATATGATGAGAGAGAGGTGGCGGTAGTTGAAGTTAAGAAACAGGTGGTTGTGACAAGAACTGGAGCGGGAAAACATTTTGACATGGTGGTTTCACCCTAAATAACAAGATGATGAGGGTGGATAACCGTAGGGTGGTGTCAACAAGCTCAAGGATGAAGAAGTGCGGTAGATGTGGAAGGGAGCACCTTGGTGAATGCAAGTGGGGAATGAGTGTGTGCTTCAAGTATGGGAAGCCCGGTAATGTGGCGAAGAAGTGTTGGGTTATACATGGTTATAACTGTGGCGAGGAAGGCCATCTGAACACAGATTGCAAGAAGCCAAGGGCCGAGAGTTTTGGGCTGCAGAAGAGGATGGAAGAAGGAGGACAGAGGGCAAGTACTAGAGCCTTCACGATGACACGAGAGGAGGCCAGGGTGTATCCTGATGTCATGTCAGGTATGTTTCTAGTAAACCAAATTTGTGCCTCTGTATTATTTGATTCTGGTGCTAGTAGGAGTTTTATTTCTACTGCTTTCTGTGCTAAATTGCCTGTTAGTAGTAGAAGTATTGATGAGAAATTTGATGTAGAAACTTCTATCGGTAAGTCTACTAGAATTTCTAATATGATAGAAGACTGCGACATAGAATTAGAAGGCCATAGGTTTTCTGCCAAAGTATTTATGATGCCCCTAGGCGGATTTGACGTAGTACTAGGGATGGATTGGTTAGCGACCTATGATGCGACTATTGTGTCATAAGAAGATGATTCGATTAATTGTGCTCGATTGAAGTTCGGTGATGGTCTATCGTGATCGCGTCACTACGGTTCCAAAGGTGATTTCGATGGCGGTGGCAGAGAAATGCATGAGACGTGGATGTAATGCCTACCTGGCTTACGTAAAGGATGTGGATGTGTCTGTACCGCACTTGTCTGATGTACCAGTTGTGTGCGACATTCCAGACGTGTTCGTAGAAGATTTACCAGGTGTGCCACCGGATCGCCAGATTGAGTTTCAGATTGATCTGATACCTAGTGCTCAACCCGTTACCAAAACACCATACCAATTAGCTCTGATAGAGATGAAGGACCTATTGGTTCAACTGTAGGAGTTGATGGATAAAGGGTTTATCCGACTGAGCATTTCTTTGGGGTGCTCCAGTCTTGTTTGTAAAGAAGAAAGACGGAGTATGCGGATGTGCAACGACTACCGAGAGCTAAACAAGTTGATGGTTAAAAATCGGTACCCGTTACCAAGGATTAATGACTTGTTTGATCAGCTCCAACGTGCCAGTTGGTTCTCAAGAATTGATCTCCGATCTGATTACCATCAGTTGAAGGTAAAGGAGCAAGATATTCCTAAGACAACTTTTTGTACGTGTTATGGACACTACAAGTTTCTCGTTATGTCTTTTGCCAAACTAATGCACCAGCTGCCTTTATGGATTTGATGAACCGAGTTTGTCAGCCAATGTTAGACTAATCAGTGATTGTGTTTATTGATGATATCCTGATTTATTCAAAGAGCAAGGAAGAACATGCCGGTCACATACGTGAAGTATTGGAGACACTTAGCAGAGAGAAGTTGTATGCTAAATTCTCTAAGTGTGCTTTTTGGTTGCGCGAGTTTCAATTTTTAGGTCACTTGGTGAATTCTAAATGAATTATGTTAGACCTGGCGAAGGTTGAGGCGTTGATGCAATGGAAGTCTCCAAAAACTCCATCCAATATTTGTAGTTTCTTGGGTTTGGCGGGCTACTACAGAACATTTATTTAGGACTTTTCTAAGATAGCCTCACCCTTAACTAAATTGACTCGCAAGGACGTGAAGTTTGTGTGGGGTTAGGAATAGGAGAATGCTTTTAAGGAGTTAAAGGTAAGATTAACTCAAGCTCCTATCTTAACATTACCCGAAGGGAGTGAAGACTTAGTGGTCTATTCAGATTTGGAGCTAGCATTTGAAAAACCCACGAAGTCAATTATCTCACCCATGATTTAGAGCTAGCAGTTGTGGTTTTCGCACTAAAGATTTGGAGGCACTACCTGTACGGGGTAAAGTGCATAGTATTCACGGACCACAAGAGCTTGAAGTATTTCTTTGAGTAAAAGTATCTCAACATGATGCAGAGGAGTTGGTTAGAGCTCATCAAGGACTATAACTGTGAGATCCATTATCATTCGGGTAAAGCCAACGTTATGGCTGATGCCTTTAGCCGAAAGTGTAGGGTTTTGTAACAAGTTTATCAAAGTAAGTTTAACCATTTAAGCTTCAAAAACGCAGCGGATATTAGGGTTTAAACATGTTGTTAACAATCTGAAAATATGAACCATTTTCAACCAAA
>BJCN01304800.1:0-13861 GCA_018326445.1 Flaveria brownii
GAGGTTTTTCAAAATATAAATCTTCTTGTGCTCAATTGTCATAAAAACAATGTCAACAAGGTCCGATAGCAATAAATGGTTCTTTCACTTGATTAGAATCATACAATCAAACAATGTTTCAAATAGTTAAATTTATGCATCAGTAGAAGCTACAGTGAAACTTCAGCATCAGTAGAAGCTACAATGAAACTTCTGCATCAGTAGAAGCAACATTGAGCACAATGTGTGCACATTCCTTAATGCTGATGACCCCGCATCAGAAGGTTTTCGGGATATCATCAGATTCCTTCGACGTTCCAGGCTCTTCTTTGCCCTGACAGCAGAGCCAGTGATTCATCAAGCACACATAGCTGATTTCTGGAATTCAGCTCGAATAGAGCAAAATGGAAACTGATGTAATAGTTGCTGAAATACAAACTGAAAGATTAAGGATTAATGAACAAACCATCAGAAGGACACTTGAGTTGGGTGAGCAAGAGATTGGTCATCCAGATATGTTTAAAAATGAGTACATAGAGAAGGTGTTTTATCTAATGGGATATGATGGTGATTTTGAAAAAGGAGAGATCAAGAAGGGGAGACTGTGCAAGCCTTACCGGTTCCTATGTCACACTTACCTTAAGTGTATCTCAAATAGGAAATTCAGATTAGATAGGTTCTCAAGGCACATCTCTTCGGGAATCATAGGGATCTTTGAGGGAAGGACTTACAACTACTCGAAGTGCATCATTAACTGTCTGTGTAACCAAGTAAGAGTTTAGAAGAACGATAAGATGTATATGTTCCCAAGGTTTCTACAACTGATCATTAATGCTGAGCTACCTAGGATAGCAAGAGAGGGTGATGTGCTTATGCAATCTCATTTAGGTAGATCTGTGCTGAACAAGATCAGTGGGAAATACCAAGCGGAAGACATGACGATGTTTGCCCATGTGGTGGATGCTAATGCCAACATTCCACAAGAACTCGTTTACGTAGATCAGGAAGAAGAGCCTTACATTCACCCCATCAACCACCCATTCACCAACATCTATCTCCAGCCAGTGTAAACACAATGGCCGTATCACCCATTTAACGTCATGAATCTCCACAACAACTATCAACAGCCACTTAAAAAACCCTGCCCATCTCACCTATCCAACAAGAATCACCCCACAATCTCAATCAATCACTCAACATACCCAACCAATCTCTCCAATCCATAATCAATCACCTATTCATCAACAAACTAAAACTCCTTAACTTCAAACCCCTGAGAGTGTTCACACTGAGCCGATCCATGTAACTTAGTCTCAAATTTTACTCTGGTGATACCTAGTTGATGTCTCAAGCTAGCACCCCTCCACTCTCAGTCTCCAACTCACAAAACCCAGTGTTGTCTGATCACATTAAGCCTATAAGTCCAATCCATGATGCTCAGTAACTACATCAACATCAACATCAACATCAAGAGCCTGCTGATCAGACAGTTAAGACATACTCAAGTTCAGCAAGTTTGGCACCCATTGAAGTAAATAATGAGGAGACTAATGCAGAACATGTGGCAGAAGAAGAAAAAGGGGACTTTGTTGATGTTATTGCCTACCATGAAGATGATCTGAGTGACAAGGACATCTTTGTAAGCAAGAGTTACCTGGTGGCTGAATACAATAAACTTGTACTCAAATCAAACAAAAGAAAGCAAAGAATACAAAAGTTTATAGGAGTGATAAAAGAAAAGGTTGATGAGTTGATGAAACAAGAAGCAAGACTCAAAAAGCTCAAAGAAGATGAACAATGCAACAATGAAGTCATTGATGCATTACTTCAACATGTAAAATAACTTCTGGCGTCTGTAAGGCATGAAAAAACTAAAAAGGAGAAGATGGCCTTGAAAGTTGAACAAGTAACAAATTCTCTCTCTGGTCAATCTACTGTGTTAAAGATGAAAGAGGAAGAAATTGAAGAGCTGAAAATGAAAATATGTGCTCTTGAGTCAAGTGCTTCTCCAACAACAAAACCAGTGAAAGAATCTTCTAAGACTCTAAGCACCTCAGTTAATACTCAAGGAAGTGTAAGTACCTAGGTGCTACTCAGAAGAAGGTGATCATTATGGAAGATTCACCTAAGGGGTCAAAGCCTACATCCCCTGAACACACTCCTTTAGTAGATTTATCTACTGTGAAGAAAATCACTCATAAGGATAGTGACAGTGGTGAAGAGTGGAATGAGCTCATAAATATGGACTCTCCAAAAGAACCAAAAGATTCAAAGGCTCATGACATCCTGACTACAAAAGACATCCAGGAAGAGAGACCTGAGTCTTCCATGTTTATGACCCTGATCAACCATGGATTTCCATATGACATGGTTGAAAGGATGAATATATCTGAGTTTAAGGATCTGCTGAAAGAATTTGAGTTTGCTATATTCCTGATCCCCAACTATAATTATGAAGCTTTCATGACCTTTCAATCAATTCAAAAAATCAAGAAAGAGTTAGGTCACTGTGAAACAGCAAAACTAAGCAAATACAACATGACCTGCTGGTTACAAGGTCATAATTACATGATGCATGAGCTTAAGGGAAGAGTAGTTGGTGAGCTGAGAAGGACGATGGAGCATGTGATGACTGTTGAACTTGAGAGTGGTGTGAGATTTCAAACTGAAGCTCCAAACCCAGCTGTAGAGCTCCACAACAAAGTTCTTGCTGAACCAGTGATTGTTGAAAGCAAAGATCAGCACAAAGGGAAAGATAAACTAGTTAGAGAACCAAGAGAAGTGATACCTTGCAAAGTATGGCCACTTGGAACAACTGTCTGAGAAATCAATGAAAAGAAATCTACCCTGATAGAGCTGATTAATCATCTCATAACTCCTAGTTTTAGTGGAAGAAAACAGGATCATGGCCTGGAAATATGATCCAGACTAGGATTGTGCAGTAATTAAGAGAACATCTGGAAGGATTCAATGCTTCCATGATGCATTGTCACTCTTGTGTTTACATGAAAGTGACCTCAAAGACTTACAAAGCTTAATCATCTATAACTACCCAATACACCCAAGAGGAAGAGACTTCTCAACATTCATGGGTAAGTTTAAGACTAAGTTTAGAGATGATGTGCTGACAGAGGCAAAGAGAGAGGATGCTAAACACAATAAGAGAATACAAGGGCTAATAGGTTTAAGTCCAATGCCTCTAAATCAGTTGATAATGAATTTCTAAGGAGGATTTGATACACAACAGGAAAATAGCAGCAATCAAGTCAATAGAAGGAAATCAATACACATATCCAATAACAGAATAGGGATATGTTGAAAAGACAAAGGAACTTGTGTTGTTGAGGAATGCTAAGAAAAAGAAAGCTAATCGAATCAGGATCTTTGATCCTGTGGAAATCAAGTTACTCTATCATAGCTACACTTCATACTTACATGGCAAGTTCTTTCCAAAGCTGACTGATGAAATAGCATAGAATGATTTGTTCCTATATGTTCATGTAATCCAAGTGGTTGACAAACTACAGGCCAATGCCTACAAGAGGAGAAGGCATAATGCTGGACTATTGAAAGGTGCTAATTTTAAAAAAGTCTTAGAACTAAGGATCTCAGAGCAAGATGAGTTGGAAGTAGTTCTTAACAATAATGTGTTATGCACTCTTACTACCAAAAAGATGCGCTGGGACTGGGTTTTGAAACTCTGAACAAGCTTAGTAAGATGAAGATCAATTATAAGTATGATAATCAGAAGACTGTTGTGTCATACTTCTACAACAAGATTATTGCCAGGGTGAAGGAGCTTTCAATGTTCAAGAACATATATACAAGTATCTAAGCCTAAGGGGGAGTATTGTTAGATCTAGGAACAATAGGTCTACATAATTTTGTATAGGCTTAGAACTTTAATCAATTCATGTAATAAATGATTGTAAGTCAATATCTTTTTGTATGCATTGAGTATATAGGTTAACCCATATATGTGTTGCTTGATGTGTATGATGTTAGGTAAAAGCAATATACTTGGTGATTTGTTGTAATCGGCTAAGCGTAAGAAACATCTATGGATGAACATCTTTGTCATTCCGTAGATATGTTTGTTACAAGACAAGGCTTCCATAGATTGTCTACGTATGAACATTAGTATTCACTGATGATCAACACAAGATGAAGTGAAGACTCCTACGGAAGAACAAGTTCCTGCGGAAGACAAAGTTCCTACAGAAGAGCAAATACACAGGGACACATCTTATAAATGTTATAAGTCAACAAGTCAATTATGAATCTTAAGAGATCTGGTGTTTCCTTAACAGACTCATAATTGTCTATAAATATGAGTCCTAGGTTTCACATATCGGTGGAACACAAGAGAATTAATACGGCAAAAGTACATCACATCACACAATCAAAACATAGCCGCCGGCACATCAATACATCAACAACAATACGATTGAAGCAGTTCCTGCAGAAGACATCCTTTTCTATCATGGCACCTTTCCCATCGTGTGATGCTACCTTTGGTTTGTAAGGACCATAAACGATAGATCTCCACATTTGGCTGTCTTCATACTTGATGAAGCCTTCAATCCGCATCTTCCAGGATCTGAAATTTTCAGGAGTGATGATAAGAGCTTTAGTCATCGTTCCCATTTCAAATTCAAGATATTTCTGGTTCGTGGTCATTTTGAGTGAGATAAGTGTATGAGTGAAGAGTCAAGATATTTCGGATGGTAAGATCTCACAATCAAGAGCCTGGAAGCTTTGATACCAATTGCAGGATCGTTACAAATCAATCAACAAAGTGATTCTCTCTTAAACTCACTTGATATCACTCAGATGATGATAACCGAATGCTCTAAGAGTTTATAGTAATATATTAAGTAAGCAAGACACAAAGATAAGTTTTTCAAGATACTTGTATATATTAATTCTCAACTCAAAGATTACAAGACTCTATCTTAGCACTTGTACTTATGAGCGTACAAGTAGAACTATATATACTACCATCTACGGCCAGTTATACTTGGAAAACCAGCTGGAAAATACAACTAGACAAAATACTACAGTTACAAGAAGTATGTTAACTAAGATAAAGTATTATCCTAGAATTAGGTTGTCATGACAAGTCCATGACTTACCTTTTGTCACCAAGTAAGTATGGTGACTGTACTAATCTAAGATGGATGAATAGTGAATAATGTTAGGTCAAACATACCCACATGGAGAAGCTCCATGTAGTCTGTCAGTAAAGTAGTTGACTATCCTGACAGGTATCTTACTTTTGTCCACTAGTCACAGTTGGTTCTTCCGAAGGTAAGTGTACTTTGAAAGACATGAAGTCTTCCGAAGTCACTTTGGCATCGGAAGAAACAACTTCTTAATAATCATTTGCTTCCTATCTTTGTCTTCATGGTACTTCTGAAGAGTAACTCTCTTTGGAAGTTCTTCTTGCATGGCTTCGGAAGGGTTTTGACTTGGCTTTGGAAATGCAACATTGTCTTCGGACGTCCATTGTAGACGTACCAAAATAAAGCTAAGTATTGGGTTTTGGTTGCACCAGCCTAATCAGACCCAACACTATTGGATTTGTAGCATAAGCTCCCTCATTGATTGATATTGGAATGCTTGTGTTCTTCAAGTTTGTGGGAGAAAATGATGTGTGTGTGTGTTCTCGGTTGAGAGTGGCCGAGAGATAAAGAGGAGTAGAGGGAGTTTTGAGATGGAGTGAAGATGAGGTGAAATGACAGGTGGGAAGGCTTGCATGTGTGTTGTATGGTGGTGCGGGTAGTGGGAAAGAGGGAGGGTGATTGGGAGGTGAGGGGGCGACCGAGTGGTGTGAGGGGGCGGCCGAGTGGTGTGTGGGGGTGTGTGTTTTCTTTATTTTTATTTTTAATTAATTATTTAAGGCCCGAAACTTTGTCAAAAAAATAGAAAATAAAATCTTTTGAAAGAAATGAAAATCTGCCAAAGTGGAGGGGGCTTAAGTGTAAAAGGACAAAAGACCTTATTATTTTATGTTTAAAAGAGCATGGTCACCCACTATCACCTTTTCACCAACTGCTTGCGGCTGAAAAGAAAGAAGAAGAGAAAAACAGAAGTTCCTCTCGGGTTTTTGAAGAAAAATGGGCTGAATCTTCGAAGGTATGTGTTTTGGGGTTAATTGGTTCGGTTACTTTAGGTTTTCCACCTTAGAACCAATTTATATGTTTTATGTGTACGGGTTGTGTGTTCTTGGTTTGCTTAGGTGTTTGAACTCGTATACAGGCAGGTTTGGCGGAGTTTTACTTATTTGCTACATCAGGTGAGTTCTAGACCCCGTCTTTACATGCTTTAAAATATTTTTGGGGCTGAAAATGTATTGGAAATGATCTTATAAATTTTATTTATGTAACCGTATCCATTTATGCTTGTATGGTGATGTTCTATGGTTGTCTATGCTATGTTTAAGCTTAGGATAGTTATAACGAGCTTAGAACAGATTGATATGATGAATGGGACTGAAAATAACTTGGGAACATGTTAAACAGGTTGTTCATGAGCATACATAAGGCTCATGCTCCCGAAAATGCCTTAGAATGATTCAAGTGTTGCTCATGCACCCAAACAGGGCCTATGTGCCTAGCCTTTTTTCCTTAGAATATATTAAGTAAGGTCATGCGCCCAAACAGGGCCCATGCGCCGGAAAATGTGCCATAGAAAGTTAAGTATATAGTGATGCGCCCCAATAGTACCCATGCGCCCAACTTATTCCTTAGGGGCCTAAGTGTAAAACTCATGCTCCTGAATAGTTCATACACCAAAGAGTTAGTAGGAAAAAAGATTAAGTGTTGGGTCGTGCACCTGAATAATGCTAATGCACCTAAGCAGGGCTCATGCGCCTGCATAGTGCTCATGCGCCTTAAACACTAAGAAATATTCTGAAATTTTGGAGAAAAATAAAATGATTAGGGTTTGACCCTAATTTGACTTTAGGGTTTTTAATTGTTATTATTATGCATGATTATGAGTTGTTCTTATGTTCCACATTAACTATTATTGTGTGACTTTACGTGGCGTGTTTATAATCATATACGTAAAGCATTATCATTAATAAAAGTGAAAGATTAATAATAAAGAAAAGTGGAGCATAAAAGAATGAATGAAATTCTTGCAATAAAATGAAAAGGAGGTGCATTACCATGTTGTCGTTAGCTCAACTGTATGTGGTTTAGATAACCCGAAGGATACGTGCAGGGTTCGTCATTGAGACTGACACGGACCCTTGTAGCATACCTTAGGTGACTGGGTCAGGTTAGGGCACAATGCTTGTGGTCTATTTATAGACCACATGCCTAGCATCATCTTAGTGCACAATGTTCAGGGTATTGCACATTGGTCCGTAAGAAAGTGAAAGATAATGATAAGAGTTCGAAATGAATGAATGCGTACAGAAATGAATGAAAGAAAGTATTACCTTGATGTATGTATAATGTGTGATCACATACCAAAATATAGGAAGTTTTTACAACAAGGGATATTTTCATATATCTAACAAGGTATTTTAATACTTTTAAAACTAGAACTCACTCAACAACGCTTAGCTTTATACATTTTCAGTTGGCAGGTAACTGTTGCTGAGGATGGCACGGGGGTGGAAGCTACTCGGCGGGACAAGGCTAACATCCATTCATATTTTGATGTTATTGTTGTTTTGTAATGCAATTAAACAATTCTTTGGTAACTGATGAACATCATTGTATTGCTTAACAACAATAATTATAAATGAAATGAATGGGCTTTTGTTAACCTAATTCTGCTGCTTATTTTATGAAATGTATATTATTATGTATGTTTAGTGCTATGAATGACCAACTGTGAGGTACCCGGTAACGGGGCCTTACAAGTTGGTATCAGAGCCAAAGTTTAAGAGAATTGGGTAAATATTTTCAAAAACCTAAATTTAAACTGAAATCGGACGAATGGAGGGATGAAAGCCCGAGTAGTTACATGTCATCAGGTGTTTATTTTCTTATAGTTAACCAGTATTATATGCATGTGCTATTTGACTTATGAGTTCTTAGTCGATTTAGATACTGATGTAGTCAGGATAGGAAATGCTTGGGGTGTGAAGAGTAAAGTAAGTGGCTAATCACAACTGGCCACTGTAATTAGGGACTTACTATACTTAACATAAACTGAGCTGATACATTGAATGACCGTTTTAGCGTTTGAATCTTATAGTGATTAGAGAATGGATGGAGGCAGATCATCTAAGGCCTTTAGGGGTGGAGCATAGGGACGACGTGGTGATTGACCGCGTGTCACTAGGAATAAGACTAAGACTGCTGAGAGGGCCCGTGAAGAGCCCGAGATGCATTATCAAGAGGGTGGTGATGAGAGAGCAAAATTAAGGGCTTCGGTGAAAGAAGCAGTGGAAGAAGAAGTCCATCAAGTCATGCGGATGATTCTACCATCTGTAGTGATTGAAGTGATCAGGGCGGTAAGAGAGAACGAGAAGAAAGAGAGGAGAAGGACCACCGGAAGGGAGGAAAGGGAATGATCGGAGACCGAGGCAATTGTCTCGAGTGAGGAGGAGGAGGAAGCGGTGTAGGAAATTGCATGAGGATGTAACTATAGGGAATTTCAAAGATGCAAGCCCCTGACTTTCGATGGGAACGACAATGTTGTTGCTGCTCACCGACGGGTGAGGGAGATGGAGGTGATGCTTAATATCAGTGAGTGCTGAGAAGATCAGAAGGTGAAGTTTGCCACCCACTTGTTTATGGACTCGGCCTTATGCTGGTTGGACAATATTGTCTAGGTTGAGGGTAGTAGGGCCATTGGAAAGATGAGGTGGCCAGAGCTGAAAAAGTTGGTGATTGAGTAGTTCTGTCCTCATAGGGAATTGGACAAGATTGAGAGGGAGTTCCTGTAGCTGGAGGCGGGAACAATGATGCACCAACAGTGTACCACCAAACTTAATGAGATGGCAAGGCTGGTGCCTGATCACGTGACTCCGATATGAAGGAAGATTAAAAGATATGTCCAGGGGTTGCCGACTGATATACGTAGGCACTTGATTGCTACACGACCGTGTACATTTCGATCAGCTGTAGGCCTGGCAGGTAGGTTGTATGATGAGCGAGGAGACTGTGGTGGAGTCGAAGAAGATGGGTGGTGGTGATAAGAACTAGAACGAGAAGCGGTTTGGACGTGGTGGTTTCACTCCAAACAACAAAAAGATGAAGATGGATGATCATAGGGCGACATCAAGCTCAGGGTTGAGCAAGTACGGTAAATGTAGGAGGGAGCATACCAGTGAGTGTAGGTTGGGATTGAACATGTGCTTCCAGTGTGGGAAGCCTGGTCACATTGCTAGAGACTGTAGGTTATCGAGGTGTTATAGTTGTGGTGAGGAGGGCCACGTGAGCAAGGACTGTAAGAAGACAAGAGCTTAGAGTTTTGGGGTGAAGAAGACGGCTAAAGAAGAAGGGCAAAGGGCATGTGCTACAGCTTTGACGATGACCCAGGAGGAGGCCAGAGTGGACCCCGATGTCGTGTCAGGTATGTTCCTAGTAAATTAAACTTGTGCCTCTGTATTATTTGATTCTGGTACTAGTAGGAGTTTTATCTCTACTACTTTCTGTTCTAAACTGTCTGTTAGTAGTAGGAGTATTGATGTGCCATTCGACGTGGAAACGGCTATTAATAAGTCTACTAGAATTACCGATATGATAGAGGACTGTGCTGTAGAACTAGAAGGCCGTAGGTTTTCTACCAATTTACATGTCATGCCCCTAGTTGGATTCGATGTAGTACTAGGTATGGATTGGCTAGCAACCTATAAGGCGAACATCGTGTGTTTCAAGAAGATGATTTGACTAGTTGCGCCCGATAGAAGTTCGGTGACGGTCTACGGAGATCGCGTCACTACGGTTCCAAAGGTGATTTCGATGGCGGTAGTGGGGAAGTGCATGGGACATAGATGTAGTGCCTACCTGGCCTATGTGAAGAATATAGACACGTCCGTACCATAGTTGTCCGATGTATCAGTGGTATGTGACTTTCCAGACGTGATTCAAGAAGATTTACCAGACGTGCCACAGGATCGTGATATTGAGTTCCAGATTGATCTGATACCCAATACTCAAGCCGTTGCCAAAGCACCATATCGATTAGCTCCTACCGAGATGAAGGAACTCATGGTATTGTTTGTAAAGAAGAAGGACGATAGTATGCAGATGTGCATCAAATACCTGGAGCTGAATAAGTTGACGGTAAAGAATTGGTATTCGCTACCGAGGATTGATGACTTGTTTGACCAGCTCCAAGGTGCCAGTTGGTTCTCAAGGATAAATCTTCAATATGGTTACCATCAGTTATAGGTGAAGGAGCGGGACATTCTTAAGATAGCTTTTTGCATGCGTTATGGACACTAAGAGTTCCTCGTTATGTCTTTCGGTTTGGCTAACGCGCCAGCTGCCTTTATCGATCTAATTAACCGAGTATGTCAGCCAATGTTAGATAAATAAGTGATCATGTTTATAGATGATATCCTGATTTATTCAAGAAGTGAGGAAGAACATGCCGATTACATATGTGAGGTGTTGGAGACACATAGAGGAGAGAACTTATATGCTAAATTCTCTAAGTGTGCTTTTTGGTTACGTGAGGTGCAATTTTTGGGTCACGTGGTAAAGGCTAAAGGAATTATGGTAGACCCGGCAAAGGTTGAGGCGGTGATGCAATGGAAGTCTCCAAAGACGCCATCTGAGATTCGTAGATTCTTATGTTTGGCGGGTTATTACAGAAGATTCATCCAAGACTTTTCCAAAATAACCTCATCTTTGACTAAATTGACCCGTAAGGATGTGAAATTTGTGTGTGGTCGGGAACAGGAGTCTGCTTTCAAGGAGTTATAGACGAGGTTGACTCAAGCTCCTCTCTTGATGTTACCCGAATGGAGTGAAGACTTAGTGGTATATTCTGATGCTTCTTATTCAGGGCTACGTTATGTGTTAATGCAACCTGAAAGGGTAATAGCCTATGCTTCCTGACAGCTTAAAACCCACGAATTCAACTACGCTACTCATGACTTAGAGCTTGCAGTGATGGTCTTCACGTTGAAGATTTGGCGGCACTACTTATACGGGACGAAATGCACCATCTTCACTGACCAGAAGATCTTGAGTATTTCTTCAAGCAAAAGGATCTCAACATGAGGCATAAGATATGCTTAGAGCTCATCAAAGATTATGACTATTGGATCCATTATCATCACGGTAAGGCCAACATTATGGCTGATGCCCTTAGTCGTAAAAAGAGACCCGAGCCGATTCGGGTGAAGGTGTTAGGACCGAGTACGAACTGGTACTAACCGAAACTACGTGAAACCAAAACAAATAGTGTGGAATCCTATTTGATTGGCGATCCAATCAGGGAGAACATTAATCTGATCAAAACTAACGATTAGAAAATGATAAGAATTGATTAGCAATGATCAGGAACGCTCTATGAAGTTGGAACGGACGACTTGGACGTTCTTGGATGGCTAGGGTTGTGAATTCTCGAAGTGTACCATTTTTCCATGAATTAAGTGGTATTTATAGGTTACAGTCTTCATTCGTACGACTTAGCCATGCGTATGGCTCAGTTGTGCGACGGAGTCGTACGATCCATTCATACGTACGCATGAACCATAGGATTGAATCATTCGTATGATTGAGTCATTTGCATGTCTCAGTCGTGCGACTGGCTCACTCGCATGGTTCAGTCGCGTGACTGGATCATAAGACTTAGTTAAACACATTCCTGAATCTTTATTGACCCAGAACTATGTATAACAACTGTAAACCTGTATAACAACTGTAAACCTGTATAACAACTGTAAACCTGTATAACATGTTAATATATACATGTAATAAACATTAATATAAAGAAACAAAACATTCAATAACACATATTCATTCATTAAAGAGTTTATCATTACAAATATCAAACGATTTCATCAATGCAACAAAATGAAAGTCCTTAAACATTTAAGTACATTAGAACTAGAACTAGGGACATATGTACCAACAAACTCTCCCTTGGACCTAGTTCTACCTATTCTTTGACTTCCTTTGAAAACTCTTCATATCTCTTGAGTCTCTCTTCCTTGGTAACCCCACCATGAATATCAAATGCAAAGCATAAGCGTTTAACTTGTTGAAACTGAAGTGCTTGCACGATATCCTGCGTATCAAAAAACAATGGCCACTTGTACAATATATAGACATCAGATGCTGACAAGTTTGTGAGCCACATTGGGTTAAACACCCATATTGTCTCCACAGTCCCCTCCCGACCCAAAACTATGATGGCTTCTCTAGTGCGCCAGTCATAGTACCACCATTTGAAATGGGGTGTAAAGTCTTGTGGCATCTCCCTCAAAGGTATATGAGACAATATGCATGGAGGGTGCCATTTCAAGACTACTGTTGGCCTGCCAGTAATGGGATTAACTTCAGACCTTTTGATATACCTCGTCGGCTGTTGATGTCTAAAGTTAACCCACCTGGTACGGTACTCTCTTTTCAACGCAGCCTCAAACCAGCCTGACATCTTCTTCGGGTCGGCATATAGCAGCTTTAGGCGTGCCAGCTGGTTGAGCTCAAAACTGGGAAGAGTCTTTAGATCTTGTGGAAGTCTAAAGTACTCTATTCCCCTCTCCCTCTTTACTTCGTAAACACTAAGATCCTCAAAGTATGCCCGCGCTATGATCTTCCCTGACACCTTGAGATGCTTCTTCACTTTGTAGAGCTTGGTGTAGGTACTTGGCATTGGTGTAGCGCGCTGGGCTCGGATCTCTGAAAAACAAGCCGCCCATTCAACCTTTCTGATATCCACATCGGCGTCCGAGGCTGGGGCTTGACTTGTTGATGACTCTGCCTCCTTTTCCTATTGACTCAGCTTCTCCAATGTATCACTGCCGAGAGTACTACCCAAATTGGGAACCACATTTCCCTCTCGGTCAGTGTACTCTGGATAGTGCTGGGCTATGACGTCTTCAATCTCTATTTCATCCACGTCTTTCAGCTCATCGTCACTAGCCACATCAAAGGTAGGAGCGTCCTTGACGATCTCATCCGGATTCAGCCGGAACATCTCAGCAAGTTGCTGGTCAGTAAGATCATGAATTATATCTCCTTCTTTAGGAGTATAACTCACGGTCCTCCTGACGATCCCTTGCAAATCAAGTATCATTGTTAATTGAGACTTGATTTGCTGTAGGGGAGCAACATCATAATCATCTTGCTGAGATGTTTGATCTGCTTGAATTAAACATGCAACATATCAATAATCAGTAAGTAATCAAGATAATCAAACATTGAATAATAAAATATAAACATTAATTACATAACATTAATACATGATTTCAAGTACAAAGGTTTAATAGAGTATAGACATCTAATCTTTACTTTTGCCTTGAATCATGGTCGGGTCTTCTACAGACCGGGAAGTAGGTGGGGAAGACGATGATGCTCCTTTGTCTTTCCTTTTCTTCGTTCTTTGCTCTTGACCATGAGCAGAGGTAGATGCAGCTGCATATCCTTCTTCATCATCATCATCATTCTACCCACCCCTTGTCTCTTCTTCATCACTTCCCTCATCATCACTATCATCCTCTTCATTAACATCATCTTCATCTTTTCCTTCTCTGATCTTCATAGGCTCATCCATAGATCCTTTGATTTTGAGCATGATCTTCTTATTAGCAGCCTCCAACTCCTCCAACTTCTTAGCTGATTCCTCCTTATGCTCTTGGGTGGTGGTGAATGAAAGGGTGGAGAAGTATGGGGTGTAGCTATAGAAGATGGAGGTGTGGTAGTAGTAATGAGTGGTGTGGTAGTGGTGGTGGGAGGTA
>BJCN01304961.1:4850-15376 GCA_018326445.1 Flaveria brownii
CGCGTTCGCAGGGTCCAGGGAGGGTCCGTCCCATTTAAGGGAAGATGTACGCGGTCTTTCCCCCACACTTTGTGGGGAGGCCGTTTCCACGGTGACAATTTACACACACACAAGTAAAAATCTCTTGCGATGCGACAATGGTGACAATTTACAATGCAGTAATCGTCTCTGTTAGTTTTTTTATTCATGTTTATATATGTGCTATAACATTCATTTGCATGTATTCATGTTTATATGTTTAATATTACATTCATGTGAAGTAAGATATGAAAAGAAAATTCTTGTAGATTTAATTCTGTATTAGATTGCTACGTTGCCAACAATTTGCAACACAATACTTGTTTATGATAAGGAAAATAAACCATGCCGAAATATCAAGCAAATAAACCATGCCGAAATATCAGGCAAATAAACCATGCCGAAATATCAGGCAAATAAACCATGCCGAAATATCAGGTAAATAAACCATGCTGAAATATCAGGCAAAACCCCAGAGAATATTCACCAAGAAAAAATGCATTAAATAAAATAGGGCAAGTCAACCAATGGTTACAATAGTTATTAAAAACTAAAAGGATATAGCATGGTTTTGGTCCTTTGGCCTCTCGCTTTAGCCTTCATGCCCCTCTTTTAGGAGGAGCGCATCGTGGTCGACCTTCATATCGTCTGCATGGAAGGAAATCATGTATAGTACATAGATGGGAATCATGTGTTGTAAAAGGGAAAAAGAAAAACAATTAAAAATACATTTCATATATAACATAATCAATATATTATCATGCTACTCTTGTTGAAATCAATGTAATATGTGATATGGCAGTCATCAATGTCAGGTAACCTCCAAGCACAATGCAAGTCGCAATGAGCTCTTATAGTTTCCAGCAATCGAATAATGGAGATGTGTTGTGAAACAATAAAATTTCCATTTTTAAAAGAATGAATTACCAGATTTAGAAAGCTTGGAATCAATTACAAAAAAATTAATTTTTTCAATTAAATGTAAAAGTAAGTATTTGTAGCATGTTTATCTACTACTTTCATCGGGTTAGCCAACATCAGATGGATCGTTCCCCACTCTTGACTTTAAACTATTCCTGAGGATATTATACAACTCAACTTTGCCACCGCATCCCATCTTCAGGAATCTTATCTGTGAAATATGGCATATTCACCATAGATTGAAGAGTTAAAAGATTTACTCATGAACCAAAAAATTTGAAGGACTTATCTGTGAAATTATGAAGGTGAATATAGTTTATAAGTTCTTTCGAAAATTAAAGTAACCTGTTCATCTAACTTGTTAGGGTCAAGAATAATGTGTCCACTTTCAGACGCATACTAACATATTGCAACTACACGCACCAATAAAATATTTTAATAGATTCATTAAATATGTAGGAAATATAACTATGGAACTTGATTATAATGGCCACAAAGCAAACCTCCTTGCTCGAATCCCAGCATCCTTAAGAGTTGAACATTTTACATTAATTGCAAATGGAAGAAACTAAAATAAATATAAGCCAGGAACACCACAAGAAGCAAACACTTTAAAAACATTAAACATATTTAATTCAAGGATATAACACCGTCATCACCTAGAACCTACACGTAAAGCGAAAAATAAAGTCTACCTTTAAGAAAATAAAATAGAAACAATCAATTAAACAAGAAGAGCTAAAATGATTTGTGAGGTTAACATTCAAATGTGTCGTACCTTGAAGCGAAAGGGGGAAGCTTCTAGGTAACCGGAACCATAAAATCTCCCACCGTAATCGTCTACTACCACCGGTAACACCACCACCTGCTACACTAAGTCCCAACTTAAACCGATGTAAGGATCAACACATTTCAATGATTGATCTCGTGATGAAAATACGGAACGTTGACATCATGGAAGAAGATTGAATAGTAATTGAAGAACACAAACACAAATGTAAAGAAACTTGATTGTATTGCTCCCTAACTAAGAAACTATTACAATGAGTGTGAAATCAGGAAATGATAGAAAGCTACTAAGATACATTACAAAACTTCTATTTATACTAAACTAGAAGTTCTCGTGTGAATAACAGGTTCTCGCGCGACTTGATGTTTTTGTGCTAGAAGCAAGTTATCATGCGGAAACTCTAACTTATCGCACGGCTAGATCTTATTCATCTTGATTTGATTTCCCGAGCCTCTAGGTTCAACCCCTACAATCTCCCCGTAGTCTTGGTAAATCAATGCTTTTAAAAGTCCACATCATCTACATTGTAACCGCCTCTGTATGCATACATCCTGTTATTCAAGGCCTTCATGTTCGTCCAACCGAACTGTGCTGCTATGAAATGAACAAATTCATCAGCTGCTATAGGACAAGCCAGCAACCTCATCAAATCTTCTTTTCCAAACTTGTGCATATCCACGGGGTTGATGAAACGGTAATCTTTATACACACAGTGTATCAACACATGCCCCGTCTCCTTTTCATAACTCCACCATATTATCTTAGACAAGCTGGTAACTAGAATAAAAGCGTGTATAGGGATCTTTCTTGCATAGCTCGGATGCTTGAACACTCGTATCTTCATTTGCTTGTTTGTCGCAGGATCGATATGTGTCTCATCTTCAATAACTTTGGATTGGTTGTCTTAAAGTCTTTGAAGTTGGTCTGAATTGAGGTAGAATTGCTATCATCAACTTGTACAGATTTCATATTTGTGTTTTCTTTATTCAAATCATTATTGTTATTAACAAAAAGAGTTTGACTGAATAAAATTCTTTTTTAATTTGGCATTTAAAAAGAAATTTTTTTATATTATTTGAAATTGAATTGTGAAATCTTTGTTTGCTAGTCAATTGATATTAATGATGACAATTTCTAGCCTTGTGATTAGATTTGCACACACATAACAATATATTTTACGATATGTATTTGATGCTTGTGTATTTTTCACAAACTGTTTATGATAACTTCAATAGTTATCATAGAATCTGGCCTTAGTATTTCCTTGGCCTTGTGATTCTTTAACAGTCTATCTTTTCTTTCTTTCTACATGATTTATTTGAGATGATTTCGGAATAATTGAGGTAAATTTCCTAGCTTTTTGATTCATTTCTGAAGCCGATGAGGTATGAATTGTAGCTTTATCCTTTTGAGTCGTAGGTACTGGAGTAGGACCATTGTCTTGGATACCTGATCTACAAACATCTTATTTCATAGAGTTAGCAATAATAGAAAATTTATTTTTAAAGAAACTTAAATTGGTTTCTTTAAAAATATGATCTTCCTTATCAATATTGCCTTTTGAAACAAATCTGTTCTTAAAATCAGTTTTCAAGTCAGATACGGATGTTACGCTCGTTTTCTTTCTTTGGCCTTAAAATATATCTTTGATTTTAGTTTTGTTTCTTTGTTAGACATTTTTGAACAATCACTTGTAGCACCCAAAACAACTGAACTTTCATTAATAACTAATGATGAATTACATGAAGATTTTTCAATACAATTTTTATTTTCCTGAAAATCTAATTCATCATCACTTTCCCATTCTTCAACCAACCCGTCCTTCTTTACACTTTATGCAAAAAAAATTGTCATGATTAATTTGAATTTCAGTTTTTATCACAGGGTCAACAGTCAGTGAAACATTGACTGAAGGTGTAAGTTTGACTTTGCTTGAAAACCTAATCCATAGATCTTTTCATCAGTTGTAATTGATAAAGACAGACATGTATAATCATGATTAATAGGTGGTGCAATGTTAGAATAACTAACTCCACCTTTACCACCATTAATTTTCTGTGTCATTTGAGACTTGATTATACCTTCAACTATGTTTGATGATAACTCAAAATTTTCAACAATCATTTTAGCATATAAGAGTTCACTATTAAGTTTATTAATTTCTAAAGATAGTTCTTTTTTACGTGTTGTTAAATCTTTTATGTGACAATCTTTATTATGAATATTTAATTTTGATTGATAAATCGATTTGTTTAAGCCATCTATCTTTTCATTAAAGGTTTTCTTATAAGATTTATATTTATGAGCTTGATATTGAAGTTTTTCAACTTCTAAGATCAAGCGTTCATTGTGAACTCTATATCTTCGTACCTTTTCTGAACTAGTAGTTGAACTAAGATTAGAAAATACATCTTCCGTCTCTTCATCTCTTTTCTTCTCTTCACGTAAGATGTTTACCATGAAGGATTTCAAAACAACCTTTTCTTCTACTTCTTTTTCCAGAGTGATCTTAACAGAATTTTCTCTTTCTTCACAAGCAGATGCGGAGTAAACTCAATAGCATTTTCAGGTTTCTCATTCTTGACTAGAGTGAACTCAACAGTCTTTGCTTTCTTTTCTTCATTCTCCTTCACTTTAATAATGTTTTATTGAGTTGGAGTAGTCTCAATAGCTATTTTACTAATCTCATTTTCAGTTTGCGCTTCCTTAATTTTCACATCTTTAACTCTTTTCTATTTAACTTTCTTTGCTTCAACCTCCTTTTCTTCTTCAAACACACCATTCATCAAATTATCTGATACGAACTTAGCTAGTACATTATCTTCAACATGCTCGTCAACATTTTGAATCTCTGCCAATAAAGCAGTGGAAAGCTTGATGTCTAGTATCTCCATTTGATCTGACTATTTGTATTCTCCGTTAATTTGAGAAACTAATGCGTTTTATCTCGACCTCCACAGTTACCATTTTCTTCCCACTTTCTACTTGACTCATCCTGCCTTCAGTACATTTTCTAGCAAAATGGTCAGGTTTGTCACAATTATAACATCTCAAGCATGACTTATCAAATCCAATTTTGCTTGAGTTGTTTAGCCCAAAAACCTTTCTCCCCGTTCATCTAGCAAAGTTCTTTGCTCTATATACCACCATTGCCATTTGATATTTAATATCATTCTCTTTAACATCATCGGGATTGACTTGTTACAAGTCATTAACCAAGATGTTTGATGCATTTAGTCTTCTGGTAGAAAAAGCTTCATAACTGTTCATGAATGATGTAAACATAGCCAGGTGCTCTTCAGCAATCTAAATGGTTTGTCTGTTAGGTTAAGAGTTTACAGCAAAGGCTTGTTGTGTAGGTTGAGTGACTTGACCTTGAGAGTAGGTTGAGGACTGTGGTTAAGCTTGAGCTTGACTGTAGGAATTTTGATGAGGAGCTTGGAATTAAGGCAAGGATGGATCTTTGACTGTTTGATAAATAGGAGTTGCTGATTGTTGTTGTTGACATAACTGAGAGTAGCTATAGTAATTTGGATTACTAGCCATCCATGCATATAATTTCGATGCTTCAGCTCCCATCATATTGATATAGTTAGCATCCCTCAGCTTGTCATCCATGTCATAAGAGTTGATAGTAGAAAGCAGATCACCAAGGAATAGGGTAAACAAATCGTTCGTTCATTTAATCATAGTGCGATTGTTATTCCAGCTGTAAGGCAAGGAATTTAACAGCTTTTTTGTACACTGAGATGTTCTCCAGTGTGATTCCAACACTTTTCATCTTGGTGATAAGCTTCATGAACCTAGACATTTGAGCCTCCAATGTCTCACCAAGAATATGATTGAACATGTGGAAATCTTGGTTAAGCATATCCTTCTGGCTCTTCCTCATGTCTTTGTTCCCCATAATTAGCTCTTCCATGGCATCCCATATATCCTTTGCATTCCTGTAATCCTTAAATTTCTAAGCAATTTCAGTTGTAAGTGCCATTGTGATGGCAGCATACGCCTTATCATCAAGCTCCATCTTTTTCCTGTCCTCCTCGTCCTAGAGATGTTCAGGCTTCAGCACTAAGTCTCCTTTAACATTTGTGCATATCAAGATATAGGGACCCTGTTTGATAGATCTCATCATCTTGGGTTCAGTATAAATGACATGGTTCTCAAAGCGATAGACCTAGTCTGGATAGTCTTCTTCGCTGAGAAGTCAAGGAGGCTTCGTGCTTGTTCCGATCTTATTATCGAGATTAAGAATGGCAGTGATGTGCTTCAAGTTTGCTATTGTGAGACACTTGGAATCAAACTTTTTTCAGAAAAACTTCAAATCTGAAGTTCTCGCGCGAATGACACTGTTCTCGCATGAATAGTTTTCAGCAAAACTAATTGCACAGTTTTTGCACAAACTTCTTGCGTGCTAAGTTCTGTAACTGAATTCTGCGAAATGTTCAAGTTTTCACGCAAAAGGAAGCATTTTGTAACTCATTTTCAACAAACTTTTATGAAAACTCCACTTCTCGCGTGAACAACTAGCTTTTGCGTGCGAAATTAACTTTTCACCTGATCAAACTCAGTCAATTTCGATAATTCCATCCTTCAATAAAACACTAATTTGTTCAAAATTAACTGTTTAATATTTCAATTAGTGATTTTAGGTACGGTTATGATCCTAATTGTCTCTAATTGATTGAGTTAAGCATAATTAATCTTAAAACAAGTCAAAGCTTCAATTAAACAACATTATAGCTCTTAAGGTCTTCAAAAGTGATTAAATAAGCCATGAAATCAGTAAATCTTCAATGAACTTCCAATCGAATCTCAAGAACACTTAAATAAGAACTAATCAACCTTTGTTTCAATTGATCAAGAGCATATCTCAGCTCTAATACCAAATGTAAGGATCAACACATTACAATGATCGATCTCGTGATGAAGAATGTTGACATCACGGAATAAAATTGAATAGTAATTGAAGAACACAAACATAAATGTAAATAAAATTTGATTGTATTGCTCTCTGACTTACAAACTATTACAATGAGTGTGAAACCAGGAAATGATAAAAAGCTACTAAGATACATTACAAAACTTGTATTTATTCTAAACTAGAAGTTCTCATGCGACTAACTAGTTCTCGCACGACTTGATGTTTTCGCGCGAGAAGCAAGTTATCGCGCGACAACTCTAACTTATCGTGTGACAAGATCTTCTTCATCTTGATTTGATTTTCCAATCCTCTAGGTTCAACTCTTACAGCTGAGCTATTGCTTAGATCAGCTTCAACCCTTCAGCCCTAGTGATCACTGAAATGGGTGTGTGTGGGTGGCAACAGAACACCATAGATATCAACGGGTTTGGCCTAAATTTGGGTTGATTTACGGTGGGGTGGAGCCGAGTGATGAAGACTAATGACGGATGGAGGAGGTGGTGGGGGTGTAGTAGAAGGGGTGGCTATTGCTGCTCTATTCTCCCGATTCTCAACTCTCCATTCTCTACCTCTCTCCAACGTACCACTCTTTTACTCTCTCATCTGAAGTGATGTATTTCAGATTCAGTAACCTGAGCGGGAATTCAAAATTTTTGGGGTATTTAAATTTTGTATGATTTAAGAATTTTACAATATGCTTATGATTTTGTAGAACTCTTAATTTTAATAGTTTTGTGGGAAATGACTTTGTTGTCTTTCCCAAATGTTTATCAGTATAGTATAGATATATATTATTAATGTTGGTACACATATCCCTAGTTCTAGTTCTAGTGTGCTTAAATGTAAATGACTTTCATTTTATTACACTGATGTAATCGTTTGATATTTGTAATGAAAGACTCTTGATTGAATGAGTATATGTAATTGAATGGGTACTTAATGAAATACAATGTGTGTTTGAACTTATAATGTTTATTATTTCATTGATTAGTAGTTTAACGCTTAGTGGACTAACTATGTAGGTTTGTGGTTGTTTGAATTAATCTTAGTAATGTAATGTTTAAGAAATATATCAAACTTAGTAATGTGAAGTTCTTATGAGAATGGCCCATGCTAATGGACCATACGTATGAACAACTTCATGCGAATGACTCAGTCGCACGACTGAACTAGGAGACTGGATCAGTCACATGATTGTAACATGAGATTGGCTCAGTCGCACGACTAAACACTCAGTCGTGTGAATGGATCAACCGCACGGCTCAATCTCACGACTGAACCATACTTACGGTTCAGTCGCCCGAATGAGAAACACTAACCTATAAATACCACTTAAATCGTGGAAAAACGGATCACTTCGCATACATACGTACCCTAGTCGTCCAGAGACCCCCAAGAGCCTGTTCCAAGTTCATAGATCGCACTAGATCAATTACCAATCATTCTTAACATTTAGCTTCAATCTACAATTGATTCTACGTCCGTTCTCACTAATTGGATCGCCAATCAAATTGGATTCTGCACTATTTGATTCGGTATACACGTTTATCAGTTAGTATTTTGTTCAATACTTGATCCTAACAAGTGGTATCAGAGCTTTGGCTCTTGATTTATATGTAATTCAATCGTTCTTGATATAAAAATTGTGTTTTTTCACTAAAAACGCAATCCTTTTATGTCAAAGGGTGTTTTAGACGTCTCCAGTTCGTAAAGTTCACCTTTCCCGGCACACGGCAATTAGGGTTAGTGAAAATTCGTGTTTTTGCGTCCAAAATACCTTAAACCTTCAAATTTTCAAAATCCAGTAGCTTCAGTAGCCCGATTGACTCAATCGCACGACTAAGTTCATACGCATCCCTCATACGCACGATTGGACTCATTCGTACCTTCATTCGTACGATTGAACTGTTTAGTCGCATTGTTCATCCGCACCTGTCCATACGCACGATTGATTCATCCGCATTGGTTCATTCGCATGTTTGAGCCATTCGCATTGTTCAATCGCACGAGCTGTCCAATCTCACACCTTCATTGGCACAAGCAATAATATTTTTGTTCCAAAGTTAAAGTTGATATTAATGGAGGATCAGTATTCAGCGTTCACAGCAGGTAAAGATTCAAGGATCCAAAATTTGAGAGTGGAAGCAAAGATTTGAGAGTTATTTGAATGGTGTAGATCACGTTAGATGATTACCCACAGTGGAAGCAAAGATTTGAGAGTTATTTGAATGGTGTAGATCCCAATCTGTAGGAGTCGATAGAGACAGGGTATAGCATGCCTGTAGGTGCGGATGGAGTCAAACTTACACTAGGTGGCATGAATGATGGACAAAAGCTCAAGTACAATGCTGAGAAGAAAGTTTATGCTCTGCTTACTCAGTCAATTCCGAAGGACATTTTCCATCAGTTTTCTGAGAACAAGCAAGCAAAGAAGCTGTGGGATGCATTGGAAAAGAGGTATGATGGTAATGCATCGTTAAAAGCTCTAAAAGCTAAAGCGTTGAAGAAGGAGTTTGACAACTTCTCGTCAATGGGAAAGGAGAGCTTGGACGATGTCATTGATCGGATCTATCGCTTAATGAGTGAGCTGCACACTCATTGAGTCACCACTTCTATGGAAGACAAAGTCTCAAACTTTGCAGATGGACTACCCGAAAAGTGGGTTTCTTTTGTCTCCAACCTCAGACAGAATGATATGCTTGCGAAGTTAGATATCAATGACTTCATTTTGAAACTGAGGGAGGAAGAATTAAGGATGAAGTACGAAGCTCAAAAGTCTACTTATGATTAGAATCCAGCCTTGTACAACTCAATTCCTCAAGCCAAAACATCTGGAGCTCCACTACAAACAGCCTTTGTGTCAAGCTCAGCTGGTTCATCTCAAGCCTCCTCTTTAGGATCTGACACGTCAGGGTCGTCTGGTACCTAATATATCTCAACTAAAGCCAATGCAACAAAACCTAAGACTGAGAATCTCGGAAATGTGACGGTTGAGGTAGCAAAGGAACACATGGATCTCTTAGCAGTTGTCTTCCATTCCTATGACGGGCTAGTTGTTGGGAAAATAGGGAACTGCCATCTGGCAGATGAGGACTACGAGTAGGTGACGAGACAGAGCTGGAAAGGATGGATATAATGTGTGCCTTAGGAAGTGCTGTTCGGAGAGCTAAAAAGTTTGTCAAGAAAACCGGACAAAACTTGGTTGCAACTAAGGACACTACCTTTGGTTTTGAGAAGTCTAAGGTTACATGCTTCAGTTGTGGGGAAAATGGGCACTTCAAGCGTGAGTGTGTGAAGCCGAAAAAGATAGGAAATAGGAATCCTTTCTCATCCTTCAATCGACAGGATAAACCCACAGTTAGTCCTACTTCATCAAGCAAGGATCCTAAAGCCCTGACCACTCATGATGACGAAGGACAGGATTGGAGCTTTCGGTTTGTCTCTCCGGGAGAATCCAACATTGCAAGTGTTGAAGATTTGGATGATGACTCAGCTAGTGAAGGAGATATTGCAGTGGAACTAGCTATGTCTAACACTGAAGAGACTGCAACTGTCGTCAATTACATGCCTGAAGAAGGGAAAACTACAACAACGTCAGAATCACCAGAACCAGAGACACCCGACTCTGCCTTGATGGCTGATTCATCAGAACTTCCTCAGGTAAGTACTACTAACTAACTTTTTGATAATCATGCTTGTTCTGATTCTAATAAATTTATGGAAAGCATTGATTTGAAGTTTGCTAGGTTATTAGATCATAATGATAGCTTAGTAAAGGATTTACAACTGTGCACAGAAGCCAATAGAGTTTTAAAACAAAATGAGCACAGTTACAAAGAAAAGATAGACCTTTTGAACAAACAGCTTAGGGAA
>BJCN01305039.1:0-11054 GCA_018326445.1 Flaveria brownii
ACCGCATACCACCCACAAACCGATGGGCAAAGTGATAGAACCATTCAGACCCTGGAAGACATGCTAAGAGCTTACGTGATTGACTTCGGTGGAAGCTGGGAGAATCACATTCCCCTAGTGGGGTTCTCCTACAACAGCTACCACGCAAGCATAAAAGTAGCCCCATACGAAGCCCTATACGGTAGGAAATGTCAGTCACCATTGAGTTAGGACGAGGTTGGTGATAGCCAAGTGATGGGACCCGACATCATGATGGAAACCACGGACAAGATAGTCAAGATTAAAGAACAACTAAGAACATCCAGGGATTAACAAAAGAACTATGCCGACAGAAGATGAAAGCCCGTGGAGTTCCAAGTAGGTGATAAAGTAATGTTAAAAGTCGCACCGTGGAAGGGAGCTGTGAGATTTGACAAGAAGGGCACGCTAAGCCCAAGATATGTTGGACCATTCGAAATATTGGCAAGAATTAGCTCGGTAGCATACCAGCTCAAGTTACCTCAAGAGCTGAGCTACATACATGACACTTTTCATGTGTCGAAATTGAAAAAGTGCCTGGTAGACAAAGCCTTAGAGTTGCCCATGAAGGAAGCCAGAATCAATAACAAGTTAAACTTTGTTGAGGAGCCCATAGAGATTACCGATCGACTAGTCAAGAATCTTAGGCGAAACTGTATACCTAAAGTGAAGGTAAGGTGGAACTCCAAACGAGGACCTGAGTTCACTTGGGAGCATGAAGATGAAATGAGAAGGTAATATCCGCACCTCTTCAAACCCACCCGTTTGGATACCTAAATTGGAGCTAAATTTTGGGACGAAATTTTCTAAACGGTGGGAGAATGTAACAATCGACCCCGAGGTCAACATTCTAAACTTTGACCTCCAACAATTATTGCTACTATTATTAATATCAGTAATATTATTATTACTACTACTTAATTATTTTTCCATGATTATTATTATGTGTTCAATTTTCCTAGATGATACTTTAGGTCTTGCCTTAGAATAGAATAATTTAACGTTCTGAGATTATAATTAAACATGTCAAAATGTTAGAATCAATTGAGAGCAATTTAATTTTGTGTACACACAAATAATTAATTGTTTTAATTCAATACATACACATCAAAATTTTAAAAACACTTAACTAAAAACTATCACCTAAAATACTACACAACACAACAAAACTACACTACATAATTAATAAAAAATATACAAACTGACGCACACCAACACCCATTCGGCCGCACCACCCATCCCCTCCAATCCCTTTCTTTCTTTCCCACTTACACAACCTACAACTACACCACCCCTTTCCCATTACCCCATACATGCAACCCCAACAAATTTCAAACTTCTCTCCCTCTCTTGCTCTCGATTCTCCATCCAAATACACATACACACTTCACACATTCCAGCCAAAACCGTGAAGAACATCAACATATCATCACCATCCAAGCTAAATCCGAGCAAGAAAGTGCCATTTGAGGGACTTTTGTACATGATTCATGCATGAACAAGGTGCTCCATCTCTTGTTCAAAACTCATCACCGATTCTAGCCTCCATAAACTCTCAAACTCAAAGTTCATTCAAAGGGTAAGCCTTAACACACACGAATCAAGTTGTTTTTTGTGTTTTACTTCAATAAACAACCAAAACCCTTACTTTTTTCTTTCTAATAGAATTTAGTGGCTTAGAACTTGTTCTTGAGGAGCTCTTAACATCAGACAAGGTATACATCATGATAAATTGGTAAATCATTGGTTGGAACACAAGTTAACACCTAGAAAATCCTCTTTTTACATGAAATAACAATATTTATGTACATGTTTGAAAACCCACCCAACCAAGTCGCAAAACCTGCTCAAAAACAGTTTATGAACATCTTAATAATCTGATTTGAAAGCTACAAAATGACTAGGTGATATTTGGGCATGCTTTATAGGGTTTACACAAGTGTAAATGGTGTAAATCATCTAGTAAAAGCAACATATATGTGATACATGTTAGATCTGTGAGTTTTGATGTATTTTTCAGTAGTTTTGGGTAATATGAAATATTCTAAATTGATGATATCGATGGAAATATAAAAAGAAAGAACTAGGGAACAAAATGGACTTATTTTAAAACCCGAACAAGGGAAAATACTCAAAAACAACAAAATAAAGGAAATTAGCACATTAAAAAATTCCAGGATCTAATATAAAAATCATGGGCATAATGGTCAGATTTGATGATATTTGAGTTAAACTCATGAGTAAATGGAAATTAAACGTTAAAAACGGGACTTAACCGGGTAAAGTTGGGTAACATCTTAAAAATAATAAAAGAGAATTGAAATCCATAAATAACAAAATATTTCAGTAAGTTAGAGACATTTAGTCAAGAAATATGTGAAAACTTGAATTAAAACATATTCGGACGTTCGGTTCCGCGTAAAAATGCGTTTTGACGGGTAAATCATAAAAATGAAGTCTTTAGTCAAAAGAGCCCAAATACATATTTTTGACAGCTTATTAGACTTATTATAAGTCATTAAATGATATTTAAAGGTTAATTGGATGAAAACATAAGGATTTAAAACAAACTGTTAAAAACGTTGGTTTTACCGTTACCGTTAACTTGAATTTTAAGTTTAAAACTCTCAAAGATAAAATCAGGAAATTACAAGTTGAAATAAGCCTAAAAGTAATATAAAAACCCCTAGGAACTAAGAAGGACCACATTTGGGTCAAGAAATGGAAAGAATGCAACTTTGGGGTAAAAATTGTAAATTCTAAAACTTGATCAAAGTGTAAATTCTAAAACTTGAGGGATCAAAGTGTAAATTCTGCAAACATAACTAACTTTCAGTAACTAAATGACCAGAAACTAATATTAAACTTATTATTACGTACACACATTTATAACAATCATAAGAACTTGTCGTTCACATGCCAAAACCCTAACTTTCCTAAAAAGGAAACTTTTGACGCAAACTTTTAAGAAACGAAGCCACGTGAACTTATAATCATAAAAATACACTTAGTACACTTCCAATAGTCTAAGAACATATGGCTTACTACTTGTATCTGGTTCATAGGGTGCTAGGGCTTGAATCATTTCTGTGACTGAAGAACTATTGATTTCCCTAAGGTGAGTTCGAGTGTTCCCTTTTTACTAGTGATTTGGGATGAAACATGCTTTGGTTGAACTATAACTATTAATTTGATGTTGTTGACACTTATATGTTATGGATAATCTTTGAACCTGCTCTTATCTATATCACAATCATTAATTCTTGCGTGAACCGCTTGTCCTATATGGGTAGATCTACTTGGGGAATCCCCCACACACAGTGCCTTCCGGATAGGAAGGGTACCCCACTGTGATCCTGAGGGATCGTTCGTGTCATGTAACAGGTTTTATGAGATACTGTGGTAGACCATCCAGCAGGTTTGGTGCACTGTTTGAGGCTCAGTTTTCCTTAGGGTTAACCGGTTTAAACACAACTTTAGAAGAGGGTAACTGGGATTGAGTGCAGGGTTGATTGTGACCCCACAACAGTGATGCTTTGATTTTGAAATTTACTTATGGACTTTAAAGAGTCCTTTTATTTTTAAACTTTAAGCACTTGATTTCACCAACTTTTTAGTTGACACAAAATCTTTTTAAGCATGTTTCAGGTAATCCCTAATGGAAATGGCTTGATTGGAGAGCATGATTTGGATGACCTAGAATTATGACTACCCATGGCATTACATGAATTGAAAAAATTTTGAACAATTTGATTTGTGGTTGTTAAACATTTTGGATTATGTAATAAATTTGTACTCTTGTATGATGGGCTAGATTGTTATAGCCCGGTTTGACATTAAAAATGTAATGCCATGTTATTTCTCTCCTTGTGTGCTCTTATGATGGTTTGTTTCCACTGCCATGTATGTTGCTAGTCTGTGACGTCCCACCCTCCTTGGGCCTGAGGTGTGACAGATTGGTATTAGAGCCACAGGTTGTAGGGAAGTCAGGGATACCGTAGTAGACCCTAGGCTACAACCCTGATACCTTAGGATTGTCCTTGCTTTAAGGAATGTTAGAGTAAGCGGGTTGGATAAATTGATGATTACACTTGATCAACATAATCATGAATTTATCAGACGTGTAAATTCCAGCACGAAACATAAAGTGTGATTTTTGGAGTAGATGACTTAACGAATTTTCTTTACACGGTCTAAAGCTGATTTTAATTAAACTTTCATTCTGTTATTGCTTGATGATACTACTGGTTATTCATACCACTGCCATCACTACTACTATTATTATTATTGTCATGAGCTATGACAAACCAAATTACTTATGATAATTTTTACAGGATAACAAGACTATGGCTGATAGGGGAAAAGCACATGTATACTCAACTGATGAGACTGCCCCAGTTGGGAACCTCTGGAGGGCAAAGCCCCAGACAGAATATGAGGCGTACCTATGAAGGTGTGGACATCCGGGCTGGATATCTGTGACCTCTGATGACACTGAGCCATCAGAAGACTCATCATCGACATCCCCAGTCAGGAGCCAAACGCGCTCCAACTCGCCACACGTCATCACACCTACCCATTCACCTATTCCACCTATTGGGGATAGGGGTGCGCGTGTTATCACTCGACCTCGCAAGAGTGCTACACCAAGACCTTCGGTTTTCTTTAGGATGCCTCCTCCTCCACCTCCTCTTGCAAGGACCCCGACACGAGCACCTCCTACGATCGACCCGTCCAGACGCCACCCGCACGACGAGCATTGGATGCCGCCTAGGCGTATCTTTTATGATGGACCGAGTGTTCTTGCTGGCAATCCGTACTCCCAGTCTAGTCGTCGGGCTAGTGACTTTGGACCATCTGACCCTACTCTGAGTGACATACTGAAGACCATCCAGAGTCATGAGCTCACTCTCTAGCACGCCACTCGAAACTTAGGCATTTTAGAAGACCTTCTGTCCAATTCCAAATTTTGGCATTTTACTATCCAATTCCAAACTTAGGCACTTTATGACATAATTGAATTCATGAACCTAACCTATAGATCTAGTCCTCCATAGACTCAGGTTCATAACCAGTACATATCATGCATCAAACATTATTATGGATCGCGTTAAAACATACATTTTTCATAAATATGTCACCTTTATCATAGAAAACATAGGTTTATCAAAGAATCATCATTTTTAGCATGAATACCCACCCTAAAAGGTAAAAAACATGTAAAAGAGGGGATCTAGAACTCACATTATCAAGCCTTTAAGCAAAAACCCTAGAACCAAAGGTAGAACTCGAGATCTGCACATATGCACACGTAAAGATTCAAAATTTACACATGGAAACATGTAGAAAACGACTTAGGAGCTTAGATCTAGATTAGATCTAAAAGAAAGCAATAATAAAATCACACCTTTTATGGATTGTTCAACTTTATCTCTCTAGAATCAATTAGGAGCTTTCTCTCTCTAGAATTAGGGTTGTTATGGGTGCATGGGAGTGAGGGGAGGTGTGGCTCATTCCTTTTTATACCCACCTATGGGCATATTTTGCTTTTGCGCACCTTCCTTTTATTTAAAATACCTCTTTAATTTCTCTCACTTCTTTTAAGGATTTTCAGGCGTTACATCGATCATCGCTCACTCTCACGTATTGTTCTCTGCTGTATGCTCATCGCCACATCAGCTACAGCCTTAGCCTCATCACCAAACACAATGTATTGTCACATGAAGATGTTATGTTATGAAATGTGGCTGCTTTTTAAGTCGGTAAAACCTAAGACCCAACATTTTCACCATCTCTCATTGCAATATAAATAGGACGACACCCTAGATACTTGAGTTCTACAAATTGTTCGTCGATCTTTTACGCTCTCTCGATGCTTAATCGAAAAATTAACACTTGAAAAGTGCTCGTTTGATTTTTCTATTGAATGTATACAACCCAATTGGCTTGGTTTGTTTACAACGAGTCAAGAAGGAGCAAAGGTCCGCTCGGTTCTGCTCGACTCGTGAACTACCCTATGCGAAAGCTATCTAAACAACTTTCTAAATGCGAAAACCTCTCCTAAAATAATTGTCAAAAGTGAATTCTTCATATTATGCTAAAACTTCAAGTCTTCGTAACTTACAATAACCACTTCCACAGTTTTTGTTTTTTGTTAATTGGATGAAATCTACTTAGAAACTATTTCTAGCACCCTCAATTTCTCCAGTCAACTAATTGAACCATAATCGAGTCTGTTCAACACTAGACTTCAATTAATTAATCTTAATTTGACTAGATTTGTCACTATTCGAACACTAGGCCGAAATCCAAAATAGCCTAATTACCCTTCAATTTTGAATCAATGCACCTAAAGACAATGCCATTACACTCGCCTATCACAGTCAACCTCTAAATCAATCCAAATCAACTACAACTCGTGTAAATAAATCAACTGAATCCTTAGTTGAGCACCGTAGCTCTGATACCAATTGAAAAGGACAAGATTCACTCAGTATGTTGGACTATTTAAAGATAATACTTACCAAAATCTAAGTGCCAAATCTCATGATGATTATCAAAACCAACACGGTGAAGCTATGCTAAAATGATCAAAATGAAAAAAATTGACCAAAGTCAAACTAGGTCAAACTTGGTCACTTGTGGTCAAAGTCAAAAGTCAACATCAGCAATCGTCCCGAATGATGTCCGCACCCAGCAGTCATTTATCAGCAACAAAGAATTTGTCAAACTTAGAAAAATATTTGTGTAATCATTAGGGATTAAATGAAATTTTTATTCATTTATGTAAAGAGTATAAATTGACTACGTGTAGTCATTTTATACCAGGTAAAGAATAAGGGGAATTAAGGACAAATGAGAGAGAATTGGAGGCTAGAGAGAGAAACAATTAGGTTGAGTGTGTGTGAGAGAGAATTTTCTTACAAACTCCCTTTGTAATCTCCTAGTATCCATCATCCATATGAATGAATGAAATTTTTATGAACATGTGTTCTTGAATTGTTCATCATTCGTTCATCATCATACACTGAAAACTTGTATAGATCTTCATTTGAAATCATCAACGGGTTTGTCAGATTCCGCATCATAGATCTGATAAACGGCAACAATATGATTGAAATATTCGATCCATCAAAGAATCAATTTTCCAGAGTTGGTATCAGAGCCTTGGCTCCTTGTTCTTCAATTTTTTCTCAAAAAATTGAACCACAAGTTTGATTTGTAAATATTTGTTGGTTTGATGAAATCAAGCTGCCATTAGCTTACATTTGTTATTTCGTTAAGATCTGCAAGTTTTCACATAAATTGAAGTTCATTTGAGCCATTACATTGAAGATTTAAGTAAATTTGTTCTTTAAGTCTTCAAATGCTCATGAACATGAAATTTTGATTTTGTTGTTATTTGATCGAATTTAAGCTTCTAATAGCTTTAGTTTGTGATAAATAACACATCTACAAAGTTTCATAACAATTGAACAACCACAACTCTTGAATTTGAAGATTTTTGAAAACTGTCTTCTTGAGAAAAGTTCACTGTTCTTGAGGAAAAATCATCAAAAATCATGAATCTGATGTTGTTTAGCTGAAATTGATAGTGATTTTAGCTTAGAAACATCAAATCCAAGGTTCTTTTATCATTTTCAACATCCAAATCATTCATTTTTGAACATTGATTCTCAGATCTGAGTGTTTGTTCTTCATTGTGTTCTTCATGTGTTCATCATCTAAATCCGAGTTTATGTGACGATTATATGAAATTGATTGTTGTGTTGAGCTAAGAATCACTTATATATAGCTATTATAACATTTGGTTTTATCAAATTCCATCAGAATTCCAAGAATCAAAAGTTCATTCATTCAAGAACATGAACTTTGACTTTTTCAAAGTCAAACTGTTATGAAATCTCAAAATTCAGCCAAATCCATGATTTAATATGGATTTTGATTCGTTTGTTCATCATTCAATCATTCAAGAATCATTCCACAATCATTTAAACATCAATTTCTGTATTTGCAAGTGAAATTCCATTCATAATCGAACTTTACAGAGAATGCACAAAGTATATTTGAAATTCAATTTTTGACCAAGTGTTCTATCATCCACAGCTTATGCACTATTCACACAGCTGATGCACTATTCACACAACAAATGCACTATTCGCACAATGAATGCACTATTCACCCAGCTTATGCCTATTCACACAATGGATGCACTATTCACACAAGGATGCTTTAATTCCAATGCACTATTCACACAGTTGATGCACTATTCACACACCGGATGCACTATTCACACAACTTATGCTTTATTTCCACAGCTGATGCACTATTTCCATAACTGATGCCACTATTTCCACATCTGATAAACATACAATTTTTTTGTTTTTCACACTTGATGAAGAAAACCATCCATAATGGACGCTTAAGAAAGTCCACAGCAAACGCTTAAGAAAATTCACAACGGTCGTTGAATTATCACATCCACAGCTGACACACTCGGCTACATTTATCCACAAAGGATATTAAAACAAACACCCACGTCCATAGCGAATGTTGAATCATACACAACTCGGTCTACAGTGGACGAGTAAAGAACGAACAAACACAACTCGGTCCACAGCGGACGAGTAAAAATAGGTCCACAACGGACATACACATCAAGTCCACAACGAACATACACATCAAGTCCACCAACGAACATACACTTAGGCCCAAAGCAGACGAGAAAACACAACTTAACAACAAACATTCATATAAGTCTCGGAAGATTTTATTGGTCTCAGAAGACTTCCTTGGTCTCAGAAGACTTCTTTGGTCTCGAAAGACTTCCTTGGTCTCGGAAGATTTCTTTTGCTTCAGAAGATTTCTTTTGCTTCGGAAGAATTCTTTTTTTCTCGGAAGTTTCCTTTCTTCTCGGAAGCTTTTGAGTTTATAAGCTTTTCATTTTTATGAACTTAGAAGTTTGTTCTTGGAAGTTTTTAAGTTTTACTAACCCTTATTTTTGTTCTCAGAAGATTTGAGAACATCATTTTGACTTTCTGTTGAGCAAGATATATGTACTTCGCAAGAGTTGAATCAAGTCACAAATTCATTCAAATTTTAATTGGTAAGATCCAAGTATTTTTACATTTAAAATTAAGCTAGATTAATCTTAGTCCAGCTTAACTAAATTGTAATTAAACCGAGTTAAGTCTTTAATTAGGTTGATATAATTAAATTGAGTTTCGACGTTCTTTGGATTCAATTAAAATTTGATTTTGATTGAAACACGGACACAACTATTAAACTATTTTTGTTTTTAAACAATATGGAAAATTTAACACACTCGTGTTTCGAGAAATCGAGTTGTCTTCCTTGCTGCAGGTAGAAAGAGGTTTCAAGAATTCAAACAAAACAAACCAAACTGCAACCAACCAAACAACAGCAGCAAATCAAACAATAACTGCAACCAACCAAGCTATAGCAACATAACAAACAATAACAATAATTCATTGTTTAACAAGACAAACATTAAGTTGTACATCATCACATTGAGAAAGCATTGATGCATTTACATTTGTGTAATCTTGCAAACTCAAACAACACATTATCTAATGATTTGATCAAATGTAGGTCAGAGCTGGTACAATTTCAAAGAAATGATTAACCACAAATCAATACATTGAATCAACAAAACATCAGTTTAGCTCAAGAGAAGAATCTGTTGCAAGAAAAAATGGTTCAATAACAAATCAAACTTGAAGAGTTAACTGCCAAGCTTGTAAAAGCCAGAAACAAAAACAACACAAACATTCCTCCATTGCCTAAAATTCCTGAAGATAGAAAGATCAATCTATGCTCATTAGCATGCATAGATGAAGTACAGGCATATCAGAAATATTGAAAAAATCTAGCATACATGATAAAGCAGGAGAGAGCTTAACATGCAGAGGAACTACAAACTTCTGCAAATCAAATCAGTTCACTAGAGAAAGAAGTTAATAACTTGCTTAAAGAAAACCACAAGCTGAATGCACAAGCACCTAAACTTTCTATGAAGTTAACAAACACAAAGGCTGAAGTTGAAGCCAAAATATCATAAGCAAGTACAACCAAAACAATCAATAACTTACAACATTACATTGAGCATCTAAATCAAGCAATCAATACAGAAAAAGGATACAAATACAGAATTGAAGATACAATATAAAGCCTTTGAAGATAAAATCAATTCTCTTTTGAAGGATGTAGACAAACTCCTTGAGAAAGATTTAGTCTTCAAGCTTAAGTTACAAGACTCACCGAGTCTCTAACAAAGACAAAAGCAGATCATGCATAAAAAGTTGAACCTTGAGAATTTAACTATGACTGCTAGCAAGTTGGAAGAACTACTTGATGCTTAAAGAGATAAGAAGAAGAGTGCTGGAACTACATATCATGTTGTTCCTCCTCCTTATAATGATAACTACATAGAAATGCCAACTTTAATGACAAGTCCAGTCAAAAAAGATTCAAATATGCATGATCATCCTCCAACAGACAAACCATCCACTATCACTCATGTCACTTCTCCTGAAACATCATCAAAGTTGTACCTCAAACCTGAATAACCACATAATGAAACCTTTCATTCCTGTGATAGTCGAGATGAAGATCCTACAAGTGATGATAGTGATGAAGAAACCAACCAACCAAACAAAACAATATTGACATGTACTAATCATATCATTGAAGAACAACAACAAAACAAAACAAAACAAACCCAGTATATCCCACTCAAGAGCAGGGTCTGGGGATCATTGAAGAAATTAATCCAAAACAAGCACAACAACATAAATCCAAGGCAGCAAAGCTTAACAACAAACAAAAGGCTATGGTTCTCTATGAGAAATTCAAACCAGCTAGATTTCTTGAACCAGAATATCAAAGGCCAAACTAAAGGCAAAGATTAAGATAGAATTATAGAACAAGAAGAAGCATGAGGTATAAGAAATCAAAGAACAGGTGAAGAGGAAGAAAACCAGATCTAAAAGAAAGAAGAAAATTCAGACCAAGTC
>BJCN01305102.1:0-13090 GCA_018326445.1 Flaveria brownii
ACGGAAATAGTTGAAAGACTATTTCTTATTCAACATGTGCTAAAATGAAAACAAAATAAAACTTCCAGTTCATTACGTGGATTAAATATTTAAATTCAACAGTTTCTACATGTCTTGTTTGTTGATTGCATGTGGGAAACCCCAGAGGCGGTTGCATCCCGCGACAGCGGCAGCTTTTTGTGGGTCTATCGTTGCTCCCTTGCTGAACTCGGTTTCTACATGGGTTCTTTGTTGGTTGGGTGTTTGCTTTTCAAAATTTGCTCAATACGATGCTCGTCGACACATCCGAGAGCTTATGGCTACACACCCTTGTTTTTTTTTCAGGTTTGTTATTATTGTGTATTTTTTGATGGATACCAGGTTTGCGTTTTTTTTCCTCTATGACGGTGAGGTTCACCTCATTTTAGAGTTCGCTGCCTCTACATTCTGCTTTTAATCTTTTTTTGTTATTGCTCAACGTTATTGGCTGTGAAGACAAGTTAAAATAGTTCGAGCCATGAGGTAAAGTACGGATGGTTGGTATGTACTTTATTGGTAGGCAATGATGCTAAACAAACGAAAATCATGTTTGTTCAAGCGTGACGATCCTCTATATTACAGATGCAGCATGGTTATGTTCTTGCGCCCCCGAATAGCTTTATTGAATGATGTTGTTGGTCGGTAAAGAGGTATATGATTACAAAATGTTGTTCGTTTGTTTGTTCTCATGCGGCTGTGATGAGACCCTAAAATTGGTGTTGGTTGTGTAGGCTTGGCAACCGTTTTTGTTGTGCACCCGCAAACCGGTCGTTCGTTCTGAGTCACAGTTTGACGATTACGTGGTCTCCCGTCTTAAGTGGTTGGTTAGCGATGTGATGAGAAAGTTAAGTTGTGGTTATCATGGTGGGTTATCCCGTCGGTTAGCCATGTGATGAGAGTTAAGTTGTGGTTATCATGTAGTGTTCTAGGACGGATACAAGAAACACATTTTTTTTTTCTCTACACACTACCAATTGTTACAGTTTCAACATATATAAATCCGGCCAACCAAAATATTTATATAAAGCCAACCATGAATTAACTAATGACCGATATAAATGGTTTCTGTAATGATTAATTCAGACCATAAACACCCCCTCCTACGCAGATATGCAATACAGAGAAAAACTATTCAAGTTTTATATATTTTTCTTAGTAATAATTGGTGAGTACTTTTTTTTCTTTTGTTGTTATAAACTTTGAAGGAATAATGAATCCAATCTTTGGAATAAATGCGATGTCAAGCCACTCACATCACTTTGACTTGTGCTTTAGAGAATACTGGTCCTACAACTTTTCATAAATAATGTAATGGTGTTTGTGGCCATTTTCTCTAATTTTAAACGTATTTCTTTATTTTATTGTTTTTAGTAAAACTTTTAAACACGAACTAGTATTTTAAATTATTTTTATTAAATCTCCAGACGTTGTGTTTGGCTTTCGAATTTCATTTAATTATACATTTTATATAGTTATATATGTAGGTATCCTTGTATAGTTATTTATTTTATTGTTACTGAATCATATTTTTATAGATAAATCATACGACTACATAAAATAAAAAGCCAATGGTCACCAGTATGATATTTATCAATGTTTTTTATAAGACATGACTAGTAAAATACACATAGCAGGGTATTTTTATTTGTATTTTGTATCAAATGAAAACATTGTTAAACTTTTTAAAACTTTATATCCATGTTGACATAATTATCTCTTTCAAGTTCTCTTAACTTTCATTTAACCAATTTTCATGCCTATTGCCATTAGGAATCCACCCGCATCATTCATCTAACATAAACTTGCACTCATTTGTGCCTCTTTAACTTTTCACGTTTTGCAGATAACCCAAATCATACTAGAATCAAGAGTGTCTCTTTTAACTTTAAAATTTTAATTTTTTATTGTAAGCATTTGTTAATTACCAGGACCAACAATTCATCTTTAAGCATGCTTGTGCCAAATACAATAGATCGCTAATTTACCTCTATAAAGTACAAATTTAAACTTTTTCAAATATTTCAAAAATCCTAAAATTCTAGTATATTATTAATTGAAGGGAGAGATTGATATATTTAAGCTTCAACGACTAAAATAAGGAGCAATTGGATATTTTTCCTCTAAACTTGTAAAATTATATATTTTTTTATCATGCTTAAAAAATATTGCTTTATATATTAAAATTTGTGTTTTGAAAAAATATATAATTTTTTTTGATAAAGATGAAGATATATGTAATTCTCTCTTAAAATATAATGAGTCTTAACTACCCAATTTATTATATATATTACTAGTTACCAATATTTGTGTGCATTAACATTTGTACCTTAGGCTTAATGGGTTTTATCCACTTTTGAGTTTTTCAAATCTTTAATTTTATTTTACTTTTAACCCTAATACTTTTACATATTTTATAATTTAACACATATAAATTTTCACTTTCAACTTTATCCCCTATACTTTTCATACTTTTTACAAATTTTTCATTTTACGGTTCGGTCTAAATTTTACCAGTTAACACACTGTAATGTGCACGTGTGATTTTAGGTTTACGGTTATTTTTCCCCTTTGACTGCCCATGTACGAGTCCTAGATCAACTTAATTATTTTTTTAATGTTTTGTGTTTCACGTGTGTGGTTCAATGTTTTTACGCCTACTTTCTGTTCGGTTTTATATTTTTCGTTTTTATTTCTTTTTAGGGTTTTTTTGGTGTTGGTGGTCGCTAAATGTAGTATGACATTGTTACAGCTTAGTACAATTTTATGTCTCTACCGCAACGTGGGGACTTAATACTAGTTCTTATTATATTTACTTACTTATGCCTTTCTATATTCTATGTAGTATATAGCATGTTGGCTTTCTTCCATTAAAATTGTTTATTAGAATGAGTAATATATTTATAGATTATTGGATTTTAATAATCTCAATTTTTATTTATTGGTCAAGATTAATCCCAACTCAGGAAATGTTTACAGGCATTCCTAACTTTAAACTTATTTTCCTTCAATAATTCCTTACTAACTGAGAGTTAAGTCTCGTTAGTTTTTTTAATAAATTAAGGCCAACTTTGAGCCATTTTTCAACTCCAGCACCATCTAGTCTCAATTAGGTTCGTTTTCCATTGTCTAACCTTCATCATCACCTAAAATCTACCTCCAATGAGTTTGGTGGTTCAAATCAGGAGGTGGAAATTGACGGGTTTTTGGGTGTGGAAGTTTCAAAATGATGGACCTGATGATATATTTTAACTTTCTGTTTAGTGTTTTGACCACAAAAACAGTCCACGTTGTCAAAAAATTAACAGGGTTAACTCTCAGTTAGTAAGGGATCGTTTGAGGAAAATAAACTTAAAGTTGAAAGTATCTGTAAATATTTCTAAGTTAGGATTAATCTCGACCAATAAATGAAACTTGAGATTATTAAAATCGATAACCCTATATTTAAATGTGAGAATATCCATACCATACACACTTTTTATGTTTAAAACTATTCCCGGTAACTATAGACATTTTTCATCCTAACGAATATGTATTCAACCGAAATACAACTAAATATATAAATAGTTTAATTAATTATTTGTTTATTTTTCCACACGTATATTATACGGGTTGGATAAATAAAATATTAAATAATTAGTAACAAAAATTTATTAGTTATAAAATGATTTTTTGAGATAAGATATTATTGAATTATGTATTAGTACGGACTATAAGTAATAAAAATTTTATATCATTTTTTAAACTTTTGTTTTTTACTTTTTTTTCAAAACAAAAATAATTTATTTTAAAACAAACCGTTTTAACAAAATGTCATTTTTTTAAAAATTTGCTTATTGTAACTCTAAATATTATTTTGGTTTATAAAATTTTATTTTTTAAAAACACCAATTTTAAAATATTTCATATTTTTCGAAAGTTTGATTTCTTAGAAAAAGTTCTTATTTTATAAAAAAATTATTATTTTGGTAATGACATTTATAAAAAGATCTCTTTTTTAAGTCATTAAAAGAATTTTTTTATTCTTAAAAAGAATTAAATAATATTATTAATATTTAATGTAATTATTTAACATGAGAGAGAAGTGAAAAACTAAAACTAAGAGATTTAGAATTATATCAAGTTTCTACTTAAAATTCTTTTATTATAATAGATAGATGTATTTATGTTAAAAAAAGCAATTTAATGACATAGTCTAAGGGTTTGTTTGATAATTTCTGAATAATTAAGTGTTGATCAATAAGAGATCTGAACCATTAAGTGTGAACCATTAAAAGGTCTGAATCATTAAGTGCTAAACCGTTAAAAGATCTGAACCATTAAGAGCTAGTATATCGCTTAACTATTCAAAGGCAAATGTCTGACAAATTCAAATAAGAGATCTTAACTGTTCAGCATTAAACCTTTTAACCATTCAATATTAGTATAATGCTTAACCATTCAGAGACAAATTTATGAACCATTAAGACATTTGCTTGCGAAATAAACAGTCTGAACCATTCAGATATTTGAACCATTAAAAAGCTGATTCAGATGCTATCAAACAGCCCCTATAAAATTTACACTAAAAAGTTACATATTGTCTTCCTTCGATACAACTATATCCATATTCTTTTAGTTATTCTACTACGAAAATCTCTTGATCAACCTTCAAGTATAAGTGTTAAAAGATTATTAGATACCTTTAAAGACTTCATTTATTTATTTAATAAATATAAAGACAGTCATGGGGAACAAAGAAATAACTTCAATTCAAGATAGAAGTTAGGCACTCAAAATTATACTTATGTTTTCTTTTTAACGGTATGCGACATTGTTTCGTAGAATATGTGTCATGACTGTCATCTTAATCGGGTTCATCTATCTTTTTTCCATCCGGAACCGCACCCCCAACCCACTCAGTAAGAAACTTATTGATGAGAAAATCCACTGATTTAACTCTGAGCATTTTGTTTATAGTGAGACTTATATTAGTATTACTTTCTTAGTTTTTTTAAGATCTCCCTTGAGTTGTATCAATTGGGTATTGCACTTAACATGTTAATAAAAGTTTCCCTAGGTAGTGACTCTAATATTTGATTCTGGAAGACTATTTGGACTGATTCGAAACCGTTGTCAACAAAATTTCTAGCTTTATTTGCCATCGAATCATCAAAGTCATGCTCGGTTGCTAGTCGTTTCCAGATAATTCATGGTGTTACTACTGCTAAAATTAGTAGTAACACCATGAATTAGAGGGCGGGCCTTGGCGCAGTGGTAAAAGCTGTTCCTAAGGGACCGAAGGTCTCAGGTTCGATCCGTGGAAACGGCCTCCCCACAAAAATGTGGGGGAAAGACCGCGTACATCTTCCCTTAAATGGGACGGACCCTCCCTGGACCCTGCGAAAACGCGGGAGCTCTTTGCAGCACCAGGTACGCCCTTTACTACTGCTAAAATTAATTGGAAACGAGCCACCTCTTCATTGCCCGAAATTAATGAGCTCAGCCGACTATCAAATATATTTGAGTAAGTCTTGAAACTTATTCAAGTATATCTCCTCATGATGATATGATGTAAATGAAGAGTGTCTAACAAAGAATCAATCACAACAAGTTCTTAAACCTTAATAAATTGTTATGTCTTTTTAAATATCATCCTTAAGTTTTCCTAAATTTCCCCTTATATAAATATGTAAATCTATGTTTATTGTGAACTTTTGGTAAATTAGCAAGACCAATAGTGCTGTTAGCCATTGTTATGTTCTATATCATGTCATATTGTGTTTAGTTACATTCCATTATGTAAAAGCGGTTGTAAATTAGAAAGTGGTTATGAATTTGCACTTGTGGATCCTATTGTGTATACTAGTATTCGTCTTTTTTTGACTAACGAGTTTTTTGGTTAAACATTTTGATAAATTTTATTATTCCACGATTGACATAAAGGTTTTCAAATTCTCTTTTGAAGGATGTGATGCTTTGTCAGGGCACGTCTTTCATGTCACTAATAGCACATAATGTTCGTCACTAGAATAACAAGAACATTCAAATGGCGCAATCACAAGGATCAAAACACTAAAAAAAAATTCAAGAACAAAAACATACATGTCCGTTACACCGAATCATTTATCAAGAATTTGGTAACAACAAACATAACTTTACAAAAAATGATATTTCAGCTTAATTATTGTTTTATAACTTTGATAAATGTACAAATGTACCACCACTTCTCTTGGCAAAGTGTTCAAAAATTGCAACTTTTAACTTGAGTACACACACCCATCATTTGTATTGATACTCCCAAATAGGAAAAGGATTGCTCACTACAGAAAACAGCGACCATAAAAAGAGAATTGTAAAGCATCTCACAACTCCCACAAAGCTTCCATCTTTTTCCCTTTTTCTTGCAGGGTACAACCCATTGAACACAAAGTACCACTCCCAAGCTGTCAATGCCCCATCTTTATCAGTCCATTGCTTCACCCTAACCCGTCAGAATAACCCCTGCTCGTCAAAAAGTTAATCATCAGCTGGTACACCCACAAGTGTCTTGTCAAACACCAGTACTTTCCCCTCTTATTTTCTCTCTGATCTTTCGTTGTTTTTGTGTGTTTAACAGTACTTTAAATCGGACCCACGAAGACGATGATTGAGCTGGACAACTAGCAAAAGAAAGCAGCTGCACAACAACACACACCCACCATGGATATGGGTTCTTCTTCTGACTCACAAATGCTCAAGATTGGGTTGAAATTTGGGCAAAAAATCTACTTTGAAGATGTGGGTGTTGGAGATGATGCAAAATCACAAGGTGGGACGTTGTCTCCGGCCACCGGTGGTGGTGGTGGTGGGCCCCAGAAGAAGGGGAGGACTGGTGGCGTTGGTGGTGGTGGTGGTGGTGGTGGTGCTGTGGTGGTTCAGGGGCCACAGCCACCAAGGTGTCAGGTGGAAGGGTGTAATCTGGATCTGAGTGATGCTAAGACATATTACTCAAGGCATAAGGTGTGCGGTGCTCATTCAAAGACTGCTAAGGTCATTGTTAATGGGCTTGAGCAGAGGTTTTGCCAACAGTGCAGCAGGTTTCCTAACAAACCCTTCATTTTTTTATTATTTTTTTGTTTGTTTAATTATGGTTGTTGTAGGCATTGGTATGCACCTATCTATAGGTGTAGTTCTTTCTGTGTGTATATGTTGGTAGACATTATGCTTTTTGTATTGTCCCACATGGATTGAGATGAGGGAAGTTTGACCATTTTCTAATACTCAAAAGTTGTAGGATTCTAGTACTTTGTACTATGGTTTATGGTTTTGAACATCATATTGGTTTACTTGAGTTGTAATTGGGATAACTTAGGTAATCAGGTTGTGCGTTTAAATCTCACTGGTGCATTTGTTTGCTGATTCAAGTCTCTCTTGTGTTTTTTTTTTTGTGCGTTTTTTGTGCGTTTTTTTTTTTTGGATTCAAGTCTCACTTGTGTGTTCTAAACGGGTGTTTAAGTTGGAGAGTTTATAATAACCTATGACACATATATAGAAAATGATTGAATTGATATTGAGGGGTGATTGGACTAGCTTGTTCCTTTGCCTTAGGGGTGTTAAATTTAGGAACTGCCAAGGATGGAGTCTATTGGGAAGAAAATTAGTGGGACACTAAGCAAAACAATGTGTATAATCAGCGCGTTCTATGATATCTAAATGCCAATTTGACCCTTATAAAGTGTTTATTTTTTATGAATGTGTAACTAATGCAGTTTAGTGATTAAGAGTATAAAAGGAAAGTAGACAACTTGTCAAGTAATATGGAAGTGAACATTTTAGGACAAACTAAAATGGAAAGACAGTACGTTTATTTTGGGACGGAGAGAGTAATTATTATCACTAAACCTGTATAGTTTCAGTTTCTATGAAAAAGATTGTAATAATTTCCTTTTTAGGAGAGACATTTTTAGATGAAAGTGGTTGTGGTTTATAGCTTTTCGCCTTTTCTTGATAATAATATATCCTTACAGGTTCCATCAACTACCAGAGTTTGATCAGGGGAAAAGAAGCTGTCGTAGACGGTTGGCGGGGCACAATGAGCGTAGAAGGAAGCCAACATCTGGAACTCTGCTATCTGCCCGCTATGGAAGTCTCCCCTCCTCTATTTTTGGTTAGATACCCGTAACAGTAATTCATGATTTTTTATAGGTAACCAAATAGGCAGATTGGGTAACTGGGCAAAATGGATTGAGGTCAAAATGGGTCGTTTTAAATGTGAATCTAAACTGTCGAATTGAGTTGGGTCGATCCACCAATACTTTATATCCGGATCTTTTCAATTTCATATGGAATTTAATGTATTAAATATGATTATAATAAGCTAATAACCATACTGTTCTAATATACATATCTAGTTTGTTTGCATAAATCAATTTAGAAGCTTGAAAAGATTTTAATAGCACATAAGCTCGCTTTCAACTTGTTTGATTTGTGCGTATTTAGGTACATTATAAAGTTTGCCCATTTGACCCGTATATATATTTTACTTTTTTCTCATTTCTTCAGAGCTGCCTTGAACTGTTTTTCTGTATTTCTTTGTTTTTACTTGTCATTTATCGGATAAAAATATTCAGTATCCCATTTCAATAAAGAAATAGATAATAGGGAAGGCAGAAAATTAAAAAAAAAAGGATTAGGAAACTGTTTGACTTGAAGTCAAACTTTTTGACGATTGAAAGATCATTTTAATCATCAAGTATGTCTTAAGTTTTACCTATTAAAGCAATGTTTTCCTTTATGTAATGTCTTTCTATATGTAGCTGACGCTCTTTTTCTTTGGAAACTGAGTAGTTATAATTTCTTTATCATTTTGAGGTTGAGATAACCTTGAAAGTGAAACCATATACTTTTCTTGAACGAATTGACAAATACGATTAAGAAAAGGAAACTTTTATTTAAGATCAAAAGTTCTTTGATTGTTTGAAAATTAACGAAACAACAACAATATACCCTGTATATCCCACTAGAAGCAGGGTTTGGTTGAAAATTAGCGAAAGAATATATAATAACAATAATTGGAAATTGTTATGATCTTTTAAGTCAAACTTTTGTTGAAGTTTAAATGCTGACATAAGGTGCATGTAGTTGTTAGATTTTCTCTCCAAAATGTACGAAAGCTTATTATTTAATGTTATCTAGAAGTTAAAACGTTCATCTTTGACTTCTAAAGGTCAAATATGTGGGTAGAAAAGTAACTTTTGACTATGCAGTTGCCACTCAGAACTTGAAAAGGAATTTCATATTATTTCATATCTAAACATACACAGCTGACCTCAGAAGTCAAACTGTGGTTGTTGAAACACCAAAGTCTAGGCTTTTGAGTCAAGATGATTGTTGTTTGACTTTAAAATTCGACTCACCAATGTCTTTCCATATGTAATATTTTGCTAAAAGTCTAATCCTGATTTTAATATATTCTATCTAGGTTTATATTTTCTTACTAACATGAAACATGGCCCATTGACCAACAAAAGTCAAAGGTCTAATTTTTTGGTTTTGTGACAGAAAACAGTGGCAGTTCTGGAGGTTTTTTGATGGACTTTTCATCATGCTCAAGAGGGAGAGTTCACTGGCCTAACACAAGAGCACCACCGACTCCCACCACCAAACTGCCGCCACTTCCATGGCAGAGCACCTTGGACAATCCGCCGCCTTACATCAATCCGAACGTGCCACCTGGACCGGGAGGATGTTTTAACGGAGTTCAAGATTCTAATTGTGCTCTCTCTCTTCTGTCAAATCACTCATCAGCTTCAAGAAACCAGACCTTGGCCCATGAGTATTATGCCAATCCTCATGTTGGTGCTACTGGTACTGGAACTGGTGCGCACTTGGTTCAACCACCAACTGGGACCATGGTTCATGGTCAGGGTCACTTCTCAACCGGTTGGGGTTATGACACTGACGAAGCCCATTTGGGTTTGGGTCATATCCCACAATCCAGTGGCTACTCTGGTGAGCTCGGGCTCAGTCAACAGGGAGGAAGGCGATATGACTCGCCTGTTGACCATATTGACTGGTCGCTTTAAAAGCGTATCGGAGGACTAAACCCATGTTTAACTGCTGTTTGTGCTGTGATGAAGTTGAAACTGGTTAACAGGGCCTTAGCCTTGTTCTAAATAAGAAGGAACTTTGCCTTGATTTGAACTTTTAGCTTGTTCTTAAAATTTGATGACTGCTACCAAACCTTGTGTTCTTATGCAAACTTTTAGCTTATTTTTTGTTGTTGGCTTTTGCAAAATTCACGTAAAGTTGTTGCAAAATTAGTATTTTTCATCAACTTTGGACGCATAATAATATGCGTATACGGTGAATATGAATAATATTTCATGGGGTTGCACTTGTTAAAGAGTTTCTTAATGTGATATTATGTGTCTATATTGTTGCTAAAAAAGCGCCTTAGAATGATTTCGTGAAGTTTACCAATTAGGACTGCTTTAGCATTTTAGTCCGTATGCTTTTTTATTGTGTTTTAACCAAGTTAGTTAATTTATAGTTCTTTTAATTCACCAATTCCAGTCAAGTAAGACTGAATAGGATGTTACCAATGTCAACACCCGAAAGTACATAATTAAATATAAATAACTTCTCTTTCAGAACTATAAGTTTATATTAAGAGTAAATTGTCATTTTCGTCCCTATGGTTTGGTGAAAATTGTCACTTTAATCCAATAGTTTGTTTTTTCGCATCTGGGTCCCTGTGGTTTACAAATCTTGTCATATTCATCCAGTCCGTTAACTCCATCCAAAATTTCCGTTAAATGAGGGGTATATTGGTCATTTTACATATATGTTTTTATTTTTCTTTTTTTAAACCTGATTTAATATATACTCTTTAAATACATTGCTATTTTAGTCCCTGTGGTTTGAGCGTATTTGTCAATTTAGTCCAAAAATAACCACCACACCACTACCTGTCACAGGAACCACCGAACCACCGCCACCACCCCATCACAAAGCCACCAACACCACACCAGAGCGCTTACCACCACCACGCACATCGGATCGTTGCTACCATATAAACCCTAAAAATCGACAATCAATATTGTACTTGTAACATACCACTTCAAAAATGCATATCAAACCCTACTAATACCTCTACAATACTTATTTTCAAGGGTTCCATATACGTTTTCGAAGGGTTCGTTATAAGTTCAAGATTAACGGTTGGTTTCTAGGGTCCACATGGTGGTGGTGATCTAGTGTGTGATGGCGGAGATCTAATGTGTGGTGGTGGTGCCCGTCTGGTGTGGTGTTGGTGGTTTTATGATAGGGTGGTGGTGATGATTTGGTGGTTCCGATGGAGTGGTGGTGGTTTTGCGGCGTGGTGGTGGTGTGGTGTGTAAATACGAGGTCAAAATCTGGATGGTTCCGGTCTTGTTGAACTTCAATCCACCGATACTCTCTGAATCTTCACACCTACGCACAATGAAAACAACATCAGTTAAGGCATTCAAGGGGGAAATATCCCTGGAACGACCCTCTGGCGTGAGAGTAAGTATTGGTTGAATGGAGATATGCGATAGGGAGAATTAAGGGGGAGCTTTTGTGTGTATTCTTTTGTGAGGATCTCGATCCTCCTTACCTGGTATTTATAGTGTTTGTCTGCTGTAATCGTGTGCTGATTTACAGGGATTATTCCCCGGCAAATCCATTCCCTTTTATGTTCTCCAACCGTTACTGAATTATCGGTTATGATTGGGGTGATTCCGATGTAATTAAATACAGGGCACGTGTCCTGCTGGCTTACCCGTTCCGCCCGCGTGGGCCGGGCTTTCGGGTTCGGGTACCCGGTCTTGTGTGGGTTATTTGTACCCTACGTCTACATGGTGGTTCCATCACGGGTGGTGGTGATATGGTGTTTTATGCCAAGGTGGTGGGATTTTTGGACTGAATTGGCAAACATGTCAAAACCACAGGGATTAAAATAGCAATTTATTTAAAGGGATATATTAAATGGGGTTTAAAAAAATAGAAAAATAAAACATATCTGTAAAATGACCAATATACCCTTCATTTAACGGAGAATGTTGGATGGAGTTAACGAACTGTATGAATATAACAAGATTTGTAAACCACAGGGACCCAGATACGAAAAAATAAAATATTGAATGAAAGTGGTAATTTTCACCAAACCATAGGGATGAAAATGATATTTACTCTATAATTAAAGAAGTATTTATTTTTTTAATAATATAAGTAAAGAAGTAGTTAAACGTACATTCTCATATACTAAATGTATTCTCATTGAGAGGGATATTAATTTTTAATAGTAAGGACCCACTAAGTTTGTGGTCATATTTGATAGAAAAAAGAGATTTTTGTTAGTACCCTATATGAGAAGTACCTATATAATACGTTACTGGTTTTAATGTAACTCTCTGTTTTGCCACCTCTCTATAAAATCATACCACACAAATCAACATATATGTTTTTCCCTTTGTGGGAATTGATTTTAACTCATGGAACCTGAGTGCATTGAAGTGAATTAATTAATACTCATGAATTGGGATGTAATTATGACCACCGACATTCCAAATTGTTTTTTTATGCCGAGAAACACCGAGGCTTTCTATGATAAAATCATCAAACCTACATCTTACAAGACTAGAACAGTAGAACTCACAACATTTACAAAACCATCCTCAAAGCACATGACCCTAGTCGCGTGTTGGTGATGTGGCAAATAACAGGCTATTTTGACATACATGTCAATTCAAGTAGTATTTTGACCGACCCATTTTAGGTGATTATTTCAACCCGTTTACACATTAAAATGTGGCAATTCAGATGTATTCGTTTATAGTTGTCAAATCATACAACATAACTCAACAATAATGTTTTCAAAAGGATAAATATAGATATAGATTATTATTATCATCATTATTATAAAAGTATTTAGTAATTATATGGTTAGTATTCAAATAGAATAATACTTTTTTATAAATTTTATTATTATTATTATTATTATTATCATTATTATTATTATAATAAAAGCATTTAGTTAAGTATTCAAATAAGATAATACTTATTTACAAATTTATATATTAAATTAAAA
>BJCN01305220.1:0-10869 GCA_018326445.1 Flaveria brownii
GTTTAATAAAATACATAAGATGTGAATAAGTTATACAAAAACATTACACTATAATATTTCACGCATAGATAGTTTTTTCTATCCATAACAACCTTTCATACTATGCCATTTGGTTTCTCAAGCCTTCTGAACATCCTCCAAAACTAATCTAATAAAATTTGATTATAATGATCACCAAAATCGAACTAAATTACCAGAAAGGAACATAGTATCTACTTTCAAATAGAAAGTAATCATGAACATGAAAACAAACAAATCTCCTTTAAATCCGATCCTCTCGTTCAGAATATGCATCCATATCCACAACCATCTTCGAAAATGCTTTCTCACAAATCCACCAAGTTTAATCCAAATGGCGACTTTTGATCCACGGAATCCTTTATTAAGCACTACACCATGATACGAGTTGTATAGTATCAAAAAACCACTCGTATTCACTCAAGAAGAATCGAGAAACAAATTATAATTACCTAATTAAATTAATCACATGACAAACATGATACTCATTGTGTAATAGATGAAAAAAAAGTCAAATCAAGGTAACACGACCAACAAGATATGATTTCATTTTATTTCAATCGATATTGGGCGTTTATGGATTTGTGCATCAAATTATTCGTGAAAGCTTGATAGGATCAAATGAATCGATTTGTGATGATGTTAGAATGCAATTCAATCAAAACATACAAATGTAATCAAATCATTGCAAACAATCAAGAAAAATTCATAGTAGTTCATTGATAGTAGCAAAGACAATTACAAGTGCAAGTAGCAGTTACAAGTTCAACTAATTCGTTAGTCTAATCTTGTCTAGTATGGTCTACCTGCACTAAAACACATCAAAGCTATTTATACTATCAATAAACAAAGGAACAAAAATTTACATAAACAATCCCTATACTATGACAAAACTATACAAAAGACATCTAAAGACTACATGTTAATCTTCAAGAGGCTCTAACATAAGATTACTTTTAAGAATCTAGGGTACATTAAATACTTCAATTTTGTAGTAGTTACATTTTAACACATATGTTGAAAAATGAAGTTTGAGAAATCATACCTCTGCTGTTTTACCAGACCATAGATAGCCCCTGCTAGTTCCAATGGTACCCGGTCCCATCCTCCTGACTTTAGACAAACAGTGTAAGGATAATTCCCTAATTGTTATATATTAGAGATTTGGAGAAGGTGGATGTCAGGAGGGGTCCTTCTCATCCCCTCTCCTTGAAGGTTTACCACTTCTTTAGAGAAAAAAGATGCACCATCTGTGTCATTCAACCTCAAATGTTGATGAATTTTTGTGCAGGATATGGCGATCTTTATCCCTTTCACTATTATTGTAAGGACTTTTACTTCTGTCCTCTTTATATGGAGCAGGTGGTTCAGAATTCCTTTATGTGCAATTCACAAATCACTGGGTCTATGGTGATAGCAAAGGAGTAATTGCTATTATCGAGGAATTCTAGAACGGGATCATAGACCTCATCACTTGTGGGTTCAAGTGATGCGTTGATGTTGTGGTTTAGACGGAATTATAGGGGTTTGAGCAACCATTGAAAGTTAGTTGATTTTGGGTAGACTTTATGAGATTTAAGGTTTGAGGGTTTGCTTTGTGAGGAAGATTAAAGATGACAATGGTAGGAAACATCTAATTTTAATAGTTATAGATAATATAAAAAATAGAAATTTAAAATATGTTAACGTCGTAGCTGTAAACTCGACGGCGACGACATGAGATGATGAAACAGTCTTTTCAGATAACTAGTTCATCCCCACTACATATCAAAATATGAAAGTGGGACCTACTAGATCTTTTTCAAAACATGTGCTGAATTCATCTTATCTACCAAATCTTCCCATTTGACAGATACCTGCTTTGCCCAGTTATTTGTTGAAGTTCGACAAATACCTATTTATCTGCAGATTTGTAATTTTTAGCAGATATGTAGTTTTTCCCATTTTATCAAGAAAAGCATTTCTTTACAAGATATTCAAATATCATTAATTTAATTCATTTAATTATTTAAAATTAATCATCGCAATAGCAGACACAAGATATTTAAATCTAGATTCATCAAAAGCTTTTGTGAATAAGTTTGTATCTTGTTTACTTGTATGGATTTTAGTTACATTAATAATTTTCTTTTCTGAACAATCTCTAATAAATGATGCCTGATGTCCATATACTTTGTCTTTGAATGCTGAATAGGGTTGTTGGTGATGGAGATGACACTATTGTCAATGTAAATTGGAGTGTTCGTGAAATTTACTCCATAATCTTTAAGTTGAGTTTAGATCCATCGTATTTGAGCATATTAACTTGATGCAGCAATATATTCTACTTCAACTGTTGATGTAGAGACACAAGTTTGCTTTTTGCATTGCCATGAAACCAGTCTTCCCCCTAGAAATTGGCATCCTCACAAGGTGGACTTCTTGTTGATGTTGCATTCCTTTTAGTCACTATCTGTATATCTATAGATATTGAAGTCAACACTCTTAGGATACCATAATCCTAACTTAGGTTCCCCTTTAAGATTCTTTAGAATTCTCTTCACAACCATTAGATATGACACTTTTAGAGCATCTTAGAATCTTGAACATAGGCATGTGGCAAACATGATATATGCTCTGCTGGTTGTGAGATACATGAGAGACCCAATGATGTCTCTATACTGCTGCTGATCAACTACTTCCCCTCAAGATAAGGCATAAATTAAAGGTCTTTAACATTAGGGTTTTAGCAGCTTTAGCATCAGTAGCTTGAAATCTTACTAAGATATCCAAAACATACTTAGATTGATTTATGAAGATGCCATCAAAGGTTTGTTTCACTTGAAGCCCTAGAAAGAAAGTGAGTTCTCCTATTGAACTCATCTTAAATTTTGACTTCATCAGACTTTCAAATGCTTTACACAAGCTCTTATCTGTTGACCCAAAGATGATATCATCAACATAAACTTGCACCAGGATAATATCCAAATCAACCTTTTCGATGAAGAGAGTTTTAACTATTGATCCCCTTGTGTATTCATTTTTCAGGAGAAAGGCAGATAGTGTGTCATACTATTTTCTTGGTGACTGATGAAGGGCTTTATCAAGTTTACATACATGATCTAGATATTTGGGATCTTCAAAGCTTGGAGGTTGACAGACAAACTTCTTCATCATTCTCACCATAGAGAAATACACTCCTGATATCTATCTGGAACACCTTAAAGTCTTTGAGGCTGGAAATGCTAGAAAATTTCTAATTGATTCAAGCTTGGAGATAGGAGCAAAGACTTCATCATAATCAATCCCTTCTTCTTGTGTGTAACCTTGCACTACAAGTCAGGCTTTATTCTTATTAACAATACCTATGTCATCTTTCTTGTTACTAAAAACCCATCTTGGTTCCTATTAAAGTATTCCCCTTTAGAAGTGCATATAGTTTCCAAACTTTCTATCAAGTAAATTGGAGTAGCTCTTCTTGCATTACTTCTACCCAGCTGTTAACTTTCTTTAGTTCTAGTTAAGAAAGGAAGCATGAAAACAAACAAATGTTTCATTGACCCTTCTTCTTGTCTTGACACCCACTTCTATATTGCCAATGACATTCTCAATTGGATGCTCTTTATGAATTCTTATTCTTGGGATTATTTGGAGTTGTTGAGAAAGATCTAAATTGGAGAAGTTTGTTTCAGGAAGTTCGACAGATGCGTTTATTTCTTCGTCTACCGAATTTACTCTATCTTCAGCACTTGTCGTACTTGGAGATTGTTTGGTACCACAATGATCATGAGACTCTTTATTTAAGGAGTCATAATGAGTATGTAATGGATGTCCCATATTGGTTGTGGTACTAGCATCTACTTCTACTGAATGTGGTTGGACCATGTCAGTAGATGATCTGATGTGATTTGGTCTTTGTGGTAGATCTACCCTGTGATCTTCAGTACTTGGGGCTTGTATATCTACTGACCTGTCAAGAGAGTCTCAAAAACATTGTCAATCAAATAATTAAATGCATTTATGAATCCATTTAGATCAAACTTCTAACTTAGAGTATTTCCAACACTATTTAAGGAATTTTTATTAAATATGATATTTTTATATTCCTCAATAGTATGGTCAACTTTGATGTATACCCTTTAAGCCTAGCATGTGATGAGTATCCAACAAAGAATCCATCTATTGATTTCCTCAGCAAATTTTGATAGATGGTCTTTAATATTAAGTAGGGTGCATGGACATCCAAAAGGTCTGAGGAACACTATGAATGGTCTTCTCTTATTTCGCAATTCATAATATGTTTTTCCATGTGTCTTGACTATCAACACTCTTTAGCCAAGAATGTTACAGGAAGTTTGGAGTCAAACATCATGATCCTTGCAGCTTCAAATGTGTTTGATTCCTCCTCTCAGCAACTCTGTTTTGCTGAGAAGTTCTAGGAGCACTATATTGCCTACCAATACCATTCGATTCATAAAAAGAATCAAGGGTGTGGCTTTTAAATTCAGTTCCCTAATCATATCAGATTATTTTAACTTTTTAATTAATTTGATTCTCAACTTTGATAATAAATGATTTTAAAATCTCAGCAGTTTCATCTTTAGTTTCTAAAAAGAAAACTCAAGTGAATCTTGTAAAATCATCTATTATTACCAAGGAATATGATTATCTACCCTAACTCTTTACACTTTTTGGCCCAAACAAGTCCATGTGAAGAAGGTGTAAAGGAGTTGTGACTGAATTCAAACTAGTTTCTTCATGTTTTGGAGATTCACATGTGCCAGTCTTATATTCCAAAGAGAGGATTCATTCAAAGCTTTGGAAATAAAACACAATATATTTCCTGAAGGTGATGCATTCTCCATGTTAAGCATGTACTCTTAAAAGTATTTTATCGTTTGGAATTTCAAACCCAGGGGATAAGACAATACATTCATGCTCTGTGATAATAGTGTTATGCTTTTGGTCACGCAACTGAGACACAATTAGTAGATTATAGTTTTAACTCTTTCATATAATTCACCTTATCAAAACTTAGCCATTGCTGACTATTCACCTGCAAGTAATGTATCCTCCTTTTGTATCACTTCCAAAAACAACAGATCCATCATCAAATACTTCTAGATTCTACAGACATGATTTGTTACCTGTCATGTGCCAGGAGCATCCATTATCCACAATCCACAAGTTAGTTTTGGCCTGTGGATGATCCTGCACTAAAATAATTTGGTTAGTGATGAATGGGGACCCAAGCCTGTTTAGTCTTGGATCTTCCAGTTTTCAGCATTTTTAAGTCAATGGTAACTACTAAGGGGGTGAGAGTTTGTTTTGGGTCAACTAAGGATTTGGCTGATGTCTTTTTTTCCAGGCTTCATGTAAGGTCTCGTTCCCAGGACGCTTACAATTGGACATTCATCGCATAAAATATTTAAATAAAACGTTTGTAGTGGAATTTAAACTTTTCATAAACATTAAAAATCGTGTCAACACATCATATCATTTCATTTACATCCCATAGGTTTCATGAACATGATATGTTTTCTTAAAATATGGATGCTAGTCTTCAAACATTTCCCAGTAGCCTATGCATCCATGCCTGCACCTCGTCAGCATCAAACTTTACATGCCAACTATTATGCATACAAAATTCAGCGACGCTGAGTGAGTTCTATTTTTTATAAGTAAAATAATTTACTTCATCATATATACTTCATTTACGTGTATACATTATCACACGTCATACGTATATCTTGATAATAAATTAATTATTATCTTTTCAACATCATTCATTATCGTTCGTCATCATTCGTCATCATACATTTCGTACTTTCGTTCATTAACATCATTCATTAACTTTATTAGTTAATGGCATTCATCTCTTTACAGATCTTGCCATATGCTATACCCCATGTTATGCAAAATAAGCTGATATTGTGCCAAGGTTTACAAATAAACCCTCACGTCATGCTAAAAGCCAACATAGTACCGTGGTAAGCGACAAGGATCCCAACACATCTTGATCCATCACAAAGACTAGACCCCTGTGCGCATACTCAAGGGTTAGCTAAACAGCACACAGTTGAGCAAACGACTACCTCATTGAGTCGTGAACCTCTATCATTTGCTTACAAGACTTATATTCGTTCATTACGTTCCTCTTTCATCATTGTTATCTTTCACTTTCATTACATAATACTTTACTTATTCATTCATACGTATTAAGTAAAGTTACATCATAAATTATATAGTTTTAGAAACTATTACATCGTAGAAAGATAACACATCACAAACATCACAACAGATCATTCAAACACATTACATACGTAAAGTACATCTTCTCGAGCGAAACTTGACATTTCACGTGAGAACAATGCATCACTCAAAACCTGCATTTTTAAATACCAAATCATCTCGCGTGAAAACATCATGTCGTGCGAGAACTTCTTAGTCGCGTGACAACATCATCTCGTGCGAGAACTATATTTCTCGTGTGAGAACCCCTCTTTCATGTGATACCTGAAGATTCGAATTTTCTAACATACAACTTTAACTACTCGCGTGAAAACTAAGTGTTTCCCGCCCAGTTCTCTAACTTTTCACATCTAAGGCTGCCTAACGTGCCTAGCGTCATAAACATCATCATTCTTAGCATAAACAAGCATTTTCAAACATTCTAGTATGCAGAATAGCCCCAAAACATGGAAACGTACGTAAAAAGGGGACTAGAAACTCACCTCGGGAAGTCTTAGCTCAAACACGACCTTCGTGAAGCGTTTAACGAATGAAAACTACATAACCACGCGTTGTATAAGTTAATATTCGTTCCTTAGTACATAAAACGAGTTACTACACAAGTTACATACCTTAACACTTTGTTTCTTCACATTCTCTCTCTAAACAATCGTTTTCTTTCTCTAGCAGCAGCACTTTTCACATAAGTGAGTGCCAGACATGGGTGTTCGCAGCTAGTCGACTTTTCGCAGGATTCTCCCGGGAGAACATCCTTTCACGCGAGAACTCCCTTTTCGCACGAGAACAGCATTTCACGTGAAAACATTTACTGCCTCTCTTTTCTCCAAAATTTCCGGGCGTTATACTTCATGTTTGCCTTTGCCTGATTATTTGACATATTCCTTTTTATTGTGACCCTTTGAATCTTATGGAGATGGTGAAGGGTTCTCCAACTTCTTTTTCTCTTGACCTGCAACTATTGACTTATTCGGCAGATCATTCTTGGGTACTAAATTTTTTTATTTCAGCACTTGAGTGATTTTTATGTTGAATATGTTCTTTTGATGGTCGTTTGGCAGCTGTAGGCTTCTTTGAGGGTTTGGAATGCTTGAAGGAGTGGGCTAGGCGATTGTATTGACATTATTTTGCAAAGTGTATATCTTCTCCACACATTAGGCATGTGATTTTCATCTTCTGCTTTGCTGACATCAGCATCTACATGATATCTTATAGCTCCTTCTTCATCTTCTCAGTTTTCCCTCCCTTGGTTCAACTCACCTTCTTGTTTTTCTTTTGATTAGCATAAAGTCTACCTTTTTCTTAGAGAACCTCTTATTGTGAATTTCAATTGCTTTAGAAATGGACTTTTGAATGTATGGTTGGGGTCTCATTTTTGAAGAGTTTGCGGTTCTGGCACAACAACTTCTGGTGTGGTTCTTCTTGTTGCAAATATACTTTGAATGAAGCTTTGTCTTGGTAGAAGAATCAAACTCAACAAATAACTGATGTGATTCAGAAGACGGCTTTTCATTTACTAATTTTATCTTCTTAATCACTTACTGCTTTGATTTTTCCTTCATATCATCTTTTCTTCTATCCTTCTCCTCCTTTTTCTCCTACTCCTCCTTTTCTTTCTTCTCCTCCTCATCATCTACATCTTCACTTTTCCATCTTTCTCCTACTTCTCTATCATTTCAATCCTTTCAGTAGATGTTTTTGTACAGATGGATTTGGTATATACTTGCTTTTATACCTCAAGGTTACACTTAGGGGTATATGTGGGAATGTATGTCGTTGGAGGTTCCACATAATTATACCCTAAACCTGTTGGTTTGATACAACTTTTGGGTGTTCTCAGTAAATGCAAGTAATTTTATTCAGACTTTTTAGTTTGAACATTATATTTATTAGCATAGGTTTTAGCTATGGCTAAATCACTTTGTGCTGATCTTAATCTGCTCAAGAGATCATTAATTTGGATCTCTAAGTTGGTTGGTTCATGTTTTAGTTGTGAAACAATATTTTCTAGCTCTATTATTTTATCTTTTTAAGCTTGGTCAGTTTTCTTAAAATCAGTTTTAAGAAGATTGATTGATTCTAGATCTTTCATGAGATTGAAATTGTGATTTCTGTACAAGTTAACCTTAGGTATACATTCAGTGGTACAACAAGGTCAGATGTTACCTGAGGTAAAGAGGTTGAACTTCCAACCATCAGGACATTGTTGATGGGTGTGACATCTTCTAATTAGAAGCTCTAGTCAATCACCGCTTTTCATGAGGCAATAACTGTTGTATTTTTCTGACTGGATGAAGAAGAAAGGCATTGATGAGTTCAGTGTTATTGATGGTTTGATGAGCTTAGAGGATATGGGTTAGACTTTGGTGCACTTTATTCCTTGACAAAGTGTCCTAATTGGTTGTAGTTAAACACTTCACCTTTCTTTTATCAAACCTAACTCCTGATCTTCTCTTCTTTAGGAATTTTCTTTCAGTTCTCTACTGAAAACTGCTTTGCCCTGAAGGATATCATTGCTATCTGGTAGTTGATATCCATTTCTTAAAGGTCATCTGGATGAATACACTCTAGATCTTCTTTAAAAAGTTGAAAGAAGTGGGCTTATCGCTGATGAAAGTAGAGTTTATGGTATATGATTGTGAAAAGGATAGTGAAGTTGGTTGATTCCATCTACTGAATGATGGTGATGATTAAGATTCAACAGTTGGAGATTCAGGGTAGGTGATCATATGTGCTTGATGAGTCACCATCGGACTTTGATAGATTTGGGAGTGAGAGTGATAATGAACTGGCTCATGAATAGAGGCCATAAGAGCTTATGACTTTGAGGAGCTTGAAGATCTGTCCAGAGATTCTTCATCTGCATCCATCTCTATTTGATAAGCACTAAGGGTGTCGTATAACTCCTCAAGACTCATTGTCTTCAGATTCTTAGTTCTTCTAATGGACACAGTATAGACTGTCCATGCCTTTGGTAGAGGTCTTAAGAAATTTCTGAGAATATCATTATTCTCCATCTTCACTCCGGCTTCATTTAGAGAGTCTAGAAGTTCAACATATATAAGATATGTAGCAGTCATGGTTTCCCCGTTTATGAAACCAAAATTTTTGAACTTCTAATTCAAGACATCGATTTTGTTTTCCTTCATGTCCTCCATTCCTTCAAATCTAGCCTTCAAAGCTTCCCACAAATTTAAGCAGTTATGAATTTCTTGAAGCCATGCATGATGCTGTTGGGTATTCTCATTCTTATCAGCCATAGAGACTTTGAATCCAGATCTATTTTCTTTAGATTTTCATCTAAGTTCTTTGTAGGATCTTTGGGATTCATGGCTCCACCTTCACCAACAACTTGGACCATGGGATATATGACCCATTTAGAATAGAGAGCCAAAGTCTTATATCTTAATTCCTTATGAAATCCTCTATTCGGATTTTCTAGGTATCATAGTCATTTGGAGTAAACATGGAGGTTTGGTCTGAGACCCATTCTCCAAATCATGTTTATAAGAAATGGCTATAGCAGAAATTTTGAGAGGGTAGAGAAATATGAGGAAGTGTAGTGTTTGATAGAGTGATCAAAAGAAGAAACAAGTGATTTGTTGAAAAGTGATTTCAAACCATGAATCCTGATTAATAACATCTGGAGTTAGGGAGGATGATTTTGCCCCAAATCAAAATAAGCAACTTGGCCTGAGGCTCTAGCCTAGCAAGGTAACTTGTGTTCTAGCATCTTGCTTTGCTAACTGCTTAACATGGACGCTAACCTAGAAAGGTAACTCAATTATGATCACGTAAGGTTACATATCTTCTTTCTAGGTGATGCGACCTGATCTCTAGGTAGACGATGTGAATTGATCTCTAGTGTAATACCCGAAAGTTTTGACAAAATAAAAGAAAGGAAAGAAATAAGAAAAAGGAAAAGAAAAGTAATTAGATGGAAAAGGAAAGAAGTATAAGTGGAGGGGGTAAAGTGCAAAAAGGACAAAACCCCGTTATTTTATTATTTATTTAAGTATGGCCGCCCGTAATAGCCTACATCTTCTGCTTTTGTCAACCATATTAGAAGAAGAAGAAGAGAACTAAGTTTCTTTGGTTCTAGAGAGAGAAAGAGGCTGTTCTAAACCAAGGTAAGCATTTGTTGTATAATTGGCTCGGTTTTGGTTGTGTTTTTGACTAAGGATCTGAAAGTACATGTTCATATGTGTTTATATGTATTCGGGTTATGTGTTCTAGGTGTTTGAAGTGTTAGAACTCTCTAAAAAGCCTGAATTCGAAGGAGTTGTTTCAAGGCTGCAAAAGGTGTTTTAAGTGTTAGAACTCTCTAAAAAGGTGAGTTTCTAGACCCCATCTTTTACATGTTTTATAAATTATTTGGGGCTGAAAATGCATGTAAATGCTTTTTACAAAAGATATGTATGTACCCGTATGTATATGTGCATGTGTTAGATGATTTATGGTTGTAAATGCTTTGATTAGTGTTTAGAATTGTTGTATGAGCTTAGAACAGGGTAAACGTATGTTTGGGATAGAAAAATACATTAGAAACATGTACGTAGGTGGTCAAGCGCCCAAACCAGGCCCATGCGCCTAAGAAATTGACTTAGAAAGCCTAAGTAAAGC
>BJCN01305641.1:0-10209 GCA_018326445.1 Flaveria brownii
TTTGTTAGTACACATGAAGAGCATACCAATTTAAGAGTAGAATTTAAAAGAAATTACCAACTCTGGACAAGTATAAAAGCGTCGTCCAGGGTTTTTCTTCGTTTGTGATATTTTGATTGTGGCTAATCTTCCACATTTGCAAAACACCATGTCTGAGATTTTTCTTCGTATTCTAGGGTTTGAAAAGAAGATGAAGTTTCTTTTGAAGTTGGGTTTATTAAAGTGATTTTGTTTGTACATAAATTGACTAAAATGCCCTCACGTGCTTGTCACGTGGGGGGTGTTCTGTTAAAAATAAACGGGCGTTAGCCCTAATACTTTACCCTGTTATGATTTTTAAAGTACAATACCCATAGTTGTTACTAAAAAAGTTAGTACCCAAACCTAGGAACCGCGCTAAACCACAGGGACTATTTGTGTAATTAACTCTTAAAATTACCTTCATTCACAATTAACCCAACCCAACTTATCATTAAAATAAATGGTTTATCTCTCTTCCAACAACACAATTCATACAAACTTAACATTTCACCCTTGTTTTAAAGAGAAAATTGTATAAGTAATCCATGTGTTTTGATCAGATTGTATGATTGGTCCCTACACATTAGAAATTACAATAATAGTCCAAACTTCTGTGTAATAATTGCATGTTTGGTCCCTAAATTGTACAAAAGTGCAAATTAGTCCAAACTTTTATGTGAGTGTTGCACTTTTGGTGACTAAAATTAAATTTATATGTTAGTTCAACAATTTTATAAAATACATAAAAAATGAATGACTTTAGTGCCAAAGACCAAACATACAATGTTTACACAAAAAATTGACTATCTTTGCCATCTTTAAAGTTTGAGGAACAAACATGCAATTTAGTTAAACCACAGGGACCATTTATGTAATTTTCTCCTCGTTAAAAAGAACTTGACGCGAATTTAAAACACATAGAATTGTCATGGTATTGAAGTAAATCATCACAAAATAATGTTAGATATTTAGGTGATAACTTTTGGTAAAACAACATCACAAACCAACAAATTGCGACATGTATTGTGTTTAATAAAAAAAATTGTCACAATCCTTGGTTGATGGAGCGAACTAGTCAATTGGGTTGCAAAATCATAAAATTTTAACTTTTCTTATTTTCAGGTAGCAACCAACCTCTCATTTAGGCTGATAATGTAAATGGCTCTAATTGTACCAATGTGTTTATGATGTTTCTTTCAAGTGTTCATGGACAAATTATATGGTTCTATTGGGTGTTACATGCATTGAAGTTGTCGACTGCTTTTCACTGATGGCCAAATTGAAGTAGTTAACCGTCGCATTAAAGGGTATATATGTTGTATGGTAAACTGAAGTAGTTAACCGTTGCTTTCGAAGGTATCTATGTTGTATGGTAATGGAACGTCCTAATACTTGGGTTAAGTGGTTACCACCAACTCAATGGTGGTGCAACTCTTCATTCCATTTGTTTTTCCCACCGTATAAGCAAAAATATTGAATCTTCCAAGTGTCACCTCTCGCTCGCTCTCCAAGAAAAGAAATCCGAATTCTAACACGTTCAAAAAAGCATATCAGCTTTGATCGAATATTGCTAAAATCTAATGACCAAGTATTTGTCTAGATGTCTGTTTGAGAGTTTCTGGATGAGTCTATCCAGAGTCTACCTTTCATACATCTGGTTCAATCAGAGGTTGCGCTCGGGTGTTTGATAACACCTCATTTGTCAAGCATCTAGGAAAATCTTTTAAGAAGGTATAACATTCGCTAAAACTTTAGCGCGTTTTTAGACATTAAAATGTTATTGAACATCATGATCGTAACCACATAACAAGATAAGAACAAAAATCAATATTAAGAAACTACAAATGTTTCCAAGGTGTCTTTAGAATGTCATACAAAGGTTAAAGAATCCAAGATGGGTTTAAAAAAGCACCCCCACTCTTCAACATATCAATTTCAAGACTTCCAATAACTCGGGGTTCATGGTCATTCCGGGTCTGGAGAACCACCAGGAACCAACTGCATCAAGACAACAAAACAGGCGTGCTCAAAAGGCGTAATACAGGGAATTTGCAGCCAATTTGTGTTGATTTCATGGAACTTATGGTTAAAATCTTGAAGGAAACAAAGAAGCATGAAATTTTAGTAGAAAGTGGTACTTACGATTGCTATGTTATTTCCATTGAGCAAAATCTGGTCAAGCTTGGTAATCCTACGGCCCTCAGGTGTGATTTCACTGCGAAAAATAAATGTCACTGAGCATAAAATTGCTAGATGTATATCAAACACATAACAGCAGCTGGAGACAGGAAATGAGCACAACAATTATGTGGTTTAAAAGGGAGGCATAAAAGAGCTGAGCATTCGAGCTTCACATACCGAGCTTGATAAGCCTCATGAACCTAAACGAGACTACTTTTTATATAAATATAACAAATTTTTATTTAATATCATCATATCATAAATATAATGGTTCTACTTGTAATATTGCTGCCCATATCGAGTGTTGCTGGACAAAGCAATTGGATTCACAACATTTTAAAAAGTGCAACTTACATATGATGGCACAATAAATACACATCATATTTTTTTTTTTAAAAAGACACCTTAGCACTGTTTAGTAGTTTGTTAGAAATGAATGTAACTATTTGCTGGTAAAGAACTCTTTTGAAAAGACAAAGCTAACACTAAGAACAATATATCACCAAATACTTGAGCCATAAAAGAAATGGAGACTTTCATATTCACGTAGTTAAATGAGTATCTAATTATCCACAAACAGATTTTTTTCCTTAGATAAACAACAAAAAATACATTCTACAAGACAGTTTGGAAACATCATTTATAAGAGACTTAAGCAGAGATCATGGATCCTTGTATACAATGACGATAGATCCTAAATCACATTGTACAAATATAACAAGTGCCAACTGTGTTCTGAGATGAACACTAATTAACAATCGCCTAAAAACAACAAATAGTAAGCGAATCACCAAGTTTATAAGTATATTGAGTTGCATAATTTTCTCTGAATAAGCTTGAAAGAACCTTATTTTAGAGATAAAGGTCAGTTAGCTTCTGATTTATTAAGGCGTGTACTTGCCCATTACTTCACTATTTGGCATCAGTATAACTATCCGACATGATTATATAAAATGTGTCAGGTTTTAGTTTTAACAAATTCAGATTTGATGATGATTTAAAACTAAATACTTTAAAAAGAAATTGAAGTCTCAAGCTGAACTTTTAGTAGCTAAAGACTCCTTTCCAGACTTCATACAGTATAGAGAATTATAGATGATATCTTTATCTCTTGCTGGATATTCAAGAGTTGGTTATAGTGTTATACAATTACCATCAGATCTACTCTACAGCTCCAGCAGCTCTACTCGAGCTGAAGACATCATTCAAACTGCCAGCTACTCTTAGCAGACCAGTTGAATGAAAAGATTTACTAAAGCAAAAACGTTCAAATGTTGTTCTCAAGATCAAGATCTAATTAGGTGGATAAGTATTTAGACTCATTCTAGATTTGACAAGAGTACAAGATACAAAGGATGTGTTCCACATATATCACACAACTAGTAAGGCTGTTGTTTTATGATCTTATGATCATATGTTCAAGCTGCACAAAGTGTTAGGCAAGTCTGTGCACATTAGATCATGAAGCAATCCGACCCCTCCCTAAATGTACACAAAGTGGGAGCTAAGTTAAGCACCACGCCACCACGTATACCCTATTAGTCAAATTATTGCATACCTCACCAAATGTAAGATGTGAACCATGGTTTTAAAGTGCACGGAGATGACAAGGTTTAAATTTGAAGCACAAAGCGCAGAAGTGCGGGCTTTTCGTACGCGAGTCGCAAGGTGCTTATATAATGTTTTTTATATATCCCATTGGTTTTTAGCATCCCCTACCCAAAATTATAGCTATTACTAAGGTTTGTATATGATTTCAAAAAAATGTGCTTTTTGTGCACCTTTTGTACGCCCTGAGCCTTGTGTAACCAAAAGCACAAGGACCCGCGCCTTAGTTCTCAGGCGCGCTTTTTAAAACCAAGGAACCAGCCATCCTGAATTCCTATAACATGTCATACCAAAATCAGAACTTCAAATATCTTACATCCCCTAAAAACCCTAATCCTAGGGTTTACATAAACCCTAACAGATCAAATACAATCGTTCGACTCTTCAAACACGCATCAACCAATGGAATCACATCCGTAGCAACAAATTAACACAATTCGACTCTGATCTATCCATAATCTATAAAATTAAAGCAGAAAAAAAAACGATAGAGTGAGAATTACTGACTATTCAGTGACATCTTCGAGGACCATATTAACATAGACATCGAAACCCTTGAGAGTTCCAACGAGCTCCTTGTCTCCTTTCATTATCACCCATATCTTCGACCCTATGCATCGATCTATGAGCTCTGCATCATCAGCTTAAAGTTTAGATTCGATTTAACGGATACTTGTAAACAATGATGCAGATGAAATGGGGTTGTAAGGAGATGGAGATGAATGTGAACCTGATGGAAGAAGCTGTGAAGGATTGTGCGCCATTGATTCAGAAATTGAACTTGTGTTGTGTTTTGCTGAGTATTTACCCTAATGAAGATGGTAGCTCCTCAATCCAAAGAAGAAATAGTTCTCATTTCCTCGATTTATATTTTTTCTTTAAACGGCAAGTATACGATTTTATTTCGGAGTATATATATGTCATCTTAATCGGACTCACCTATTTATTTTTCAGTCGGGATCGCACCCCAACCCTCTCGGGAGAAGACTCGTTACTGAAAAATTTTGAGCATTCTGCTCAGAGTGATAATTAAATCTATGATCTCCCAATATTTAAATGTCATAGTTACCTTATATTTTCTCAATTTATATAAAAAGATGTTTTAGGTCCTAGTTAGAGTAAAGTGTCACCGGGTCACCCTCCTATTTTAGATGTTAGTGTCGAAAATTTAAATCTACAACATACATGTATTAGTGATTAAATAGATTAGATTAGAAGTCATTAAGAGCATAAATAATATGTTGCGCGTTCATACAACGCAATGAGCATGTCGTGTCTTCGTACAATAAAATGAAGTCCTGTGAATATGGATAAAAATAAGCACGTCACAGCTATATAATTGGAGTTTAAGAAAACATCACATTGTTACTTTAACATATATACAAACAACATGATTACAATCTATACTACATTAGGTAGAAATAAAGTTTTGTTTTAATCATTGTTGTTTTGTTGTTATTTAGTAAGGGAAGAGATGAACATGAAACCAAGGTGAAACCACCTCCTAAATATTCAAAGCTACTAAAAATATACATGAAATAAATTATGAATATTTAAATAAAACCAAAAAATAAAAGGTAACAAAAAAAACCCGCCTTTTTGGGCCTCGCTGGCGTAAACTTTAATGGGCCTTGTCAACCACTGAACCAACTCACCAAGTGGTCAGTTTTGTTAAATTGTTGTTATCAACGTTATACATTAAAAAATAGAAAATTACACAGATCATCAGTGAGTTTTGCTTGATTTCACTTTTTGTTCTTGTGGTTGAAAAATCAAAAGTTTAGTCCTAAGGTCTAAAAAAATATAAACACGTTTCGTCTCTGGGTTAAACGACCGTTAGTTTTTTACATTAAACTTTAAGAAATGATGATTTTACCCATTTCCACCACCACAACCTACCTTGCCACCACCATAACCTCACCTTGCCATTTTCCAGTGAATTTGCAACAACACCACCCTGTAGAAACAAAATACCCCAACTTCATATTACTAAAAATACCTCAACCCCCATCCCACCTTCTGTTTTTTGTCACGGAAAAACATATCGTTGACGTCGGAGTAAAAAACGAGTAGACGCATAGGTGGTGGTAGTGGTGTGGTGGTGTGGTGGAGCGATGGTAAAGTTTGTGTGATGGTGGTGGTGGTGGAGATGGGTGTGTGTAATGGTGGTGGTGGATTTGGCGGTGGTGATGGATTGGCAGCAGTGGTGGTGAAGATAGGGGTATATTGTGGTGGGGGGAGATGGGGGTGTGTGGTCGTGGTAGCGAAGAGCGGTGGTGATGGTGAAGATGTGGGTGGTGGTGGATTGGTGGTGGTGTGCTGGTTGAGATGAGGAAGAAGAATAAGTGTGGATGGGGTTCGAGAAAAAGAAGATGTGTGGGGGTGGGGGTTGGGGAAGTAGAAGGGTAAAATGATCAAATTACAGCTAATAAACGTCAAAAACTAACGTTTGACCCTAGGACGAAACGTGTTATATGTTTTCAAACCTTAGGACTAAACTTGTAAATTTTCAATCATATGGACGAAAGGTAAAATTTGAACAAACCTCTAGGACGATCCGTGTAATTTACTCTAGAGAAAATAATATTAATAAAAAGTCAATTATTGATTATGCATTAGATCTTGTACATCAGCCTTTAATCATTGTAGTTATGGTAGATCAAGTTGCAATTTGTATAATATATAACTAGTGAAAATGTCAGCGCATTGCGGCGGTATGACTGTTGCGCGAATTTTTGGGAATTCGATTTTAGTCAGTGTCGGCTCGATGTGTTATGACGTAAATTAAAAAATCAAAATATAATTATTGAAAAATTGAATAAAAGAAAACAATTACGTATATTACAAAAGTCTGTAAAACAACTATATTATCCCAACAAGATTAGTGAAAGCACGAGTGGTATTTGTGGTGGAAAATCACTTATTATCTACATTTTAGGGGAAAGTTTCGTTTTATGAATGTAGGTTCAAGTTTTATGATCATCGGAGGGAGTTTTCGGTGGTGATTTGCAAAGATCAGAGAAAGTTAATGAATAAATTGTCATCATAAATTATCATATTGATTGTTATTGATTTGTTAATAACCTGCAAGGGAAGTAGAAAGAGGATTATTGCTCAATCACAATTAATAAACGACATTGAAAGTAAATGATGTTTTTGTTTGGTTACGTGTATATGGTTTGACATTTGTATTATAAATATCATATGTTATACTTTATTGTAAGAGCATAAATGAAATAAAATAGTTAATTTTAAAATTTAAGCATGACTTTTTCCTATGGGTGTCTTAATTTATATGTAAATTATCATTTTACCCTCCGTTCATTTTTATTATAAAAAATATTGATAAATATTAAAATTATTAAATTCATAATATGCTCCTAGAAAAATATTAGTGTTATAGTTATTATAAATATGAAGATATATATAAGTTATATACTTAAATATTTAAATAAAATAATAGTTAAATTAAATAGTATTTAGTTATAAAAATATAATTAGCAAAAATAAATTTAAATGTCAATTTATAGTATCATAAATAAAATAAAACTTAATGAAGTGAATTAGATAATATCATATTAGTAAATAACGTATTAATAATGTTTATTAAATACATGAAAGAGACAAGGGCAAAAATATCAAGATATATAAAATTTAATGAATAAATTTACCATATTGTCTCTAAAGTATTTTAAAATCTTAATTAATTTCTTATTTCCCTCCTCTTAAATGCCTTGCACTCGTTTATACATGTTGCTTCAAACCTTGTATGCTTGAAAATTTACCTCTCTATCCAAAAGTATGTATTATATGTAGTATAGATACAAGTATTTAAATAAAATAATACTTAATTTAAATAGTATTTAGTTATAAAAATATGATTAGTAACTATAAGTTTAAATGTCAATTTATATTATTATAAATAACTTTTTTAATGAAGTGAATTAAATAATATTATATTATTAAATAATATATTAATAATGTGTATTAAATAATACAATAGTTAGAAGAAGTTATTTTAAATGGGGGCAAAAGTGAAACTAATGCATAAAACGCTTGTACTCTATGATTAAAATGTCGTATATGTGACTTACACTTTGAATGTAATTATCATATTATAATTCTAATATGTATTATATAGTAGCAATGTTGTAAAAATCGCTAGGCGCTAGTCGGGCGGTGAGGTAGGGACTAGGGATTAATCGGGATTAATCGATTTGGAAATTTTATATGTATTTTTTAGAAATTATATATATACTTATTATTAGTACACTTCAAATGTTAATAATTAGACATAAAATTAACCATCAAGTACTTCAAAGATCATATAGTTCAAAATATAAAATTAAAACATAGTAGTTCAAACACTTAAGACGTCAAATAGTTTTAAAGATCAAATAGTTCAAAGATTAAACACTTCGTTATCTTCTCCATATTATTCAATGATTTGAATACCATCCGACTCGTATTCAACATCTTCATCTACTTCCTCCTCGTCCTCCGACTCAAAGTCTTAATCATATAGTTCCCTTGATGTACTTGTCCTAGCACTTGGCCTAGCACTTGTTTGATTACACAAAACTTCATCAACACCCGTGACATCACCAACCACATCCCAAGGTACACCAGCTCAAATTCTTCATCTACATCATCAACAATCCATTCTTTACCCCCTGTACCATCCTCGGCTAAAAGAACTTCATGATTTCTCAATTTTCTTTTCTTGTTTCTCTCCATCAAATTTGCATTAAATTGTACAAAAACAAGATCATTCATTTTAGTCGCCTCTAGTCTATTTCTTTTTTTTTTTGTATGTACCTAAATAGTTCAAAATAAACAATAAATAATTAAATTCAACAAAAAAATTAAATATAACCTATATTAAAAGTGACTAACCCCTTCAAACATGCTCCAATTTCTTTCACATCAGGATGAACTCGTAGTCAAAGAAAGTATCCTCATAGCTATTTTTTTCAAATTAGGAGTTGAGTTACCATGTGTTTCCCACCAATTTGCTACATTGTTAAAAACAAACATAATATATTAATATGATAAATATAAAGTTTTAAATGAACAATATTGTTATCTTTAGAACTTTGTATTACCCGGATCAAATTTATCATCGTTGACTTCACATCCTTTAAGTGCGATTGGACGCTCAAATTTTCCTTGCTTACTCTTCTAGATTGGCAACTCAACTGACAAGATGGTGTTTTGCATTTCATAATCTCCAGGGAATAAAACACCAACCAAATCAACCACCGCATCATTGGCATCTAAATCATCTCGAACTTCCGGATTATTATAAAAATAATATGGGTTCAAAATGTACGCTGTCAAATGTAGGCATGTATCAAGTCTATTCAATGACTTTTTTGAGATGATATCAATGATAGGCTCATATGCATTTTTATTATCATTCAAAGCCTTAATAATATCCTTTTTTGCCTTCTTAAGCTCACCATATATAAATCCCATTGACGGCTTCCAATCTCCATCGACCATTCGAAGGACTTTGACTAATGGGGCAAAAATTTTCAAACAAGTAGTAACACCGCTCCAAAATGCGGGAGATATAACCGTTGCAAAGGCTAATTTCCCTTTAGCCGTCTTTGAAAACTTGCATTTCTCCCATTCTTCACTTGAAAACATATGTCTTAGTTGAGACTTTTTTTCCAACAAACTTTGTAAGGTAAGAAATGCGGAAGCAAATCTTGTAACTCCCGGTCTCACAATATTCCTTTTCTTGGTATATTTTCTCATCATGGCTAATGTTTTATGATGAGAATAAATAAACACCGTTAGCTTTTTTGCTTGATCGAGAGTTTTCTTGTACCTTGGTAATCCACCAATACCTTCAAAAACAAATAAAGGTATAAATACAAGTAGGCCACTAACAAATAAAGTTATAAATTTATAATATAAATACGATTTATTTCATTACCTTCAAGCATGAGATTAATTGTATGTGTCGCACACGATGTCCAAAAGATTGTTGGTCTTTTCTCCTTCAATATTTTTGATGCACCGATGTTATTAGAAGCATTGTCGGTCACGACTTGAACAACATTTTCGGGGCCAACCTCTTCAATACACTTATCAACGTACTCAAATATGTTTTCACTAGTGTGTGCTTCATCTGAACATTCCTTAGATGATAAAAAAACAGTACCTAGCTTTGAATTAACACACAAATTCATAATACTTCTTCTATTTCTATCGGACCATGCATCGGTCATAATAGAACATCCTATATATCTCCATTCTTCTTCATACCTTTTCAATGAGGCTTTAGTCCTTTCAACCTCTTTTTTTTAAAAAGTATCTCCCATCTCATATCGAGTAAGAGGCATGACATTAGGTCCAAATTGGCCAACCTCCTCTAACAATGTTTTGAAA
>BJCN01305653.1:2256-14038 GCA_018326445.1 Flaveria brownii
TGTCAAATCCACAAGTTGTCCAACAATTGTATTTCATGTAATTAGGTCAAGGGCAAAGCAGTCAATTACTATAACTTACCTAACATCATTATTCATTAACATATACTAGACAGATCATATCAACTTTAGTTATCAAGCAAGAAAGCAAAAGGAAGTGTCCCTTTACATATTTGATGCAATGATTTATATAATATAAAAAATGAAGGATATGTTTTTTCCAAGGTTAAAATCATCAAATACACAACTATATACAACTTTCATTGCATAAAATAAAGATATCAATGCATGTTTGTTCTAAATTTAACCATTTTACTTCTGGTAAAAAGATTTAACCAAATTGAAAAAGTCTTGACTACCCTTTTCCCATCTTTGTTCTATTTAAAGGAAACAAGCAAAGAGCCTTAACAACTCCCACTTGAGTTTTTTCTATGACAACCATTGGAGATATGCATTGGCATGCATCTTGAAAATTAGGGAAAATATGAAGGGAAAGAAGATGAGCTACACTATGTTATACCATCTCTTCCCTTCACCTTTCAAATAGTTTGATTTTGACATTAACCATTTTCTGGTTAATGTCAAAACAAACCGGCAAGTCACATAACGGCGAAAGAGACTCACTCGAGTCCTATGTATATATTATATATCTCTATGGCTATATGTATGTAATTAGGGTGTTATTATATTAGCAGTAATGTATCCAATCTGTTTTATACGATTGGTGTTGCTTATATGAGTGCAATAAAATGATCCATATATGTATGGTGTGTTTATTGACATTCTATGTCATGTTTGTTTTTTAGTTGTATAAGTGTATGGGGAAGTGTTGTGATGTGATAATATGAAGATGTTGTATTGCAATCACTTTTTATAAATCTCTTCTATTGTTTGTGTACTATTTTACACTCGTGTATACATTGAAGTTTCTTTTTACACCTGTATTAGTCAATCGTGGAAGCGATCTCTCTACCTATCTAGATAGAGGAAAGACTTGCCACCACCTACCCCTCTCAGACCCTGCTCTTGAGTGGAACATACTGGGTTTGTTTGTTTGTTATAAGTCAATCGTGGTACCTACCCCTCTCCGACACTGCTCTTGAGTGGGACATAGTGAGTTTGTTTGTTTGTTATAAGTCAATCGTGGGTATCCACGCGTGCTAGATTAACTCGCTAGTTTAAAAAAATAGCTAGAGTTATTATCAAAGCATTTAAACAGATCACTCAACACATGATCAAAACAACAACAGGAAATCCAAACAAATAAAATTATTGAAACTTGAAACAGGTAATCAAATAACTTGTTATTTATAGTTTATAATTCATTTTATTTTTCAATATATATGTAATTCAGAAAGGGGTGGCGGCGCAGTTTGTTGCCCGTCTACCTTCTATTTTGATGTAATTGACAAATATATGTATGGTCTGTACACTAAACGCTTTAACGGTCAATTGAATATAAAATCTTAAGATATATATGGATATAACAAATTATTTACTTAGAGAAAGTTATGCTACCAACTTTACTCACATAACAAAAGTAAACTACCACTATAACACTTACAAATGGTCAACCTATTAGAAATATAATAGTCAACCCATTTATTCAATACATTCTTTCAGGAATGGCATTCCATTCTCTTTTTGGATTCCTATGGTGAATAGATTAGGGAGCAGGGGTTTCTTTTATTCAACATAATATGAAAATAATCAAGTTTTGATTTGTTATATCTATTATGTCTAATAAACTAAGTTGTGTTTGGATTTAACTCTTTAACCAATTTAATTAAACATGATATGTTTAGATTGATACGTTTAACCTGTTTAAATAAATAAGTAAAGTTGTTAATATGTTTAAAACTAGTATAAAGAAAGTGATAAGGTCAACCCACCAACTCGCTTAACCATTAATTACAACCTATCAACTTGTTTAACATATTTAAAACTCGATCATAACATGTCAACTAGTTTGACTTGTTTAGATAGACAGACCGTGTGCAGTGTGTCCATAATGAGGTTAATATCTTTGACATAAATGTGATTCTTGTTCTGGTTCTTATACTCAATCCATCAAGCCGACACGATTGTTGCCCTTGAGTATATATAAGCCCAAAAATTGGTGAAAGCCAAGATATATATAAGCCTAAACAAATTCTAATTCAAGAAAATCACCACCTTCTTGATTCTACACTAGAGACTACTTATTTACATATGAATAGCACTTGTAACTTTATGTTCTTACTTTCAGTTCATCAACTATAAACATCAAAAAGTAAGTCAAACCATGAGCTACATTCATTCATCAACTATAAACATCACCACATATAAGTCAAACCATGAGCTCAAAAACAGAATAATTTCAGGTCATCTAGGGCCTGAAAGCTCCATGGCTTCTAATACAAGTGATGATTCTTCAATATAATCTGCATACCTTTTAGGAAAACTTTCTACCGCACGAAATCTTGGCGTTTCAATGTTTTGTGAAGCTTCCCATCGCTCCACTAACCCTTCTCCTTCGAGCATTCTTAATACTTCTGACATTTTGGGTCGATTTAACGGGTTAAACTGGGTGCACAAAAGTGCAACTTGAACCATTTCTTCCAACTCGACCCTATCAAAATTGTTTTTTAAGGATTTATCAACCATTAGATTTAGTTTCCCCTCTAGATGGAGCTTCTTTACCTGCAAAATGAACCACATTACTAAATCAGAGCTGGCAAATTTGATCCTTTTACCTAAAAAAAGTTCCCATTGTGCTCTTTAATCCAAAAATCTCCCAATGTTCTTTATTTTAAAATTTGGATTGCTATTATAAAACAATATAACTTTTATCATTTAACCAATACATTAATTATTTATAATAAACATTAAGACAATAAGAAGTTATGTCAAACGGGACAAACCTGACCCGGCCAGTTTAAACACATATTAAAAAGTAGTTACTTTTGACCCATTACCCAACTCCTGTGATCTGCCCAGATTGTAAGTGATGTGCACCAAATTGTTAACAGTCAGATACACATTATTACATATAGTTCAACAATTTCCTTATAGAGTTTAATGAATAATATCATACATAACATAGGATAGAGGCAAGATTGTTTAATCTATCTTTACGTATCTGTCATTTTACACGCGTGCAGTGTCTGTGTATGGAAACAAGTCAGTTTTGTACGAGTCTAAATTGGTTGGCTGGGTTGATCTATAAAAGCCTTTTCTTTTTCTTTTTTTCCTGTTTTTTGCTTTTTTTAAAATAAATAATGCATATTTATAATTGCAAAAGATATATAAGATGTTGTGTTGCCTTTCAAAAAAAAATATAAGATGTTGTGTTCTTTAAAAACATATTTTAGGAGTTTCTAAAAACATATAAAGAACTAACCATTCGACCCACTTCCCTTTTAGCCTTTTTTTTAATTCAACCATTTGCACAAAGATAAAAAATAATCCATGCACTTTGGTCTGAAAACTATGTTACCCTTTATGTAATGTATTAAAGAAGGAAATCAAGAGAATACCCAATCGAGCATTACGCCTTTTTGGTTACCAGCAGTCTTTCCAAACTCTAACGCCTTTTGACCCGTAATTAGCTCCAAAAGCAAGATCCCAAACCCAAAAACATCAGTTTTTTCAGACGATTGGCCCGTTGACAAATACTCAGGTGCAATGTGGCCCACGGTCCCACGAACCGCAGTGGTCACATGAGAATCACGGTGGTCCAACAACTTAGCCAACCCGAAATCACCAACAACCGCCTCAAAGTCTTCATCCAATAAAATATTGGCTGCTTTAACGTCACGATGAATTATTTTTGGGTCACTCTGTTCATGTAAATATAGTAAGCCTCTTGCTGTTCCTAAAGCTATGTTCCTCCTTCTTGACCAATCCAAAACTGGTTTGCCATGGATTTGATCTGGTAAACACATAGTCAGATAAGAAAATTTAGTTCAGGAAAAATGATTTTAGAGACAAAATTGATAATAAGTTTAGTTGTTACAAATAAACTATAATTTTTGCAAAAGGAAAGTACTGCATTTAGCATAACAGAGGTGGAAATTATGACCCTTTTATTAGCGGATATTAATATAAACACATTTAATAAATCTTTGTAAAATATTAATATCCGTTAATACCTTTTACTTCTAAATGGATTGAATCTGGGTAGGCCAAAAGGGTAAAATCAATAAAAAGACTAACTAAAAAGGAAAGAGACCAAGTGGGTCAAAGTTCAAACAGGTTGAAAGTCGCCTATGCTTAAGTGTATATTTAATTCATAAAACCTCCTAAATCATTTTATCCAAATATAACTTTTGTAATCATATTTGAAACGTTAATTGCTTATATACAAAAAATTTGACAACTGGTGTTCCGGCCTTCCGGGTCAACCCAACCCGACACGCCTTGTCCCGTAACTAAATGAATTGTTTTGACCCGTACATGTTTCACTTGTTACTCAACCCACCCGAACCGCACTTTTCCACCTACAATTTGCCAGAACAGGCAACTTTGTACAGACATGTGAAATGCAACAGTCTATTTCACATTCAAGTTCCACAATTTGTCCAAAACTGTTTATGCTAACAAAGCTCATATTTTTAAATCTTTTTCAAGAACTATGTTTAGTTGCAACCAAAGGCAGCTACAACTCAAAAAGTCAACCAGCTTTCTAAAGTTAAAATTTGTTGTAACATATTTCACACAAACCTCTTAGTTTAGAAGCTACACTCCCGTTTGGCATAAACGGATAGACTAAAATCCGCTCGTTTTCAGTAGAACAAAATCCCCAAAGTCGTAAAAGATTTCGATGAACAGCCAAACTTATGGTTTCAACTTCTGTTTGAAACTGAATTTCACCGCCAAAACTATTGTCATCTTTTAATCTTTTAACTGCCACGATTGTGCCATCTGCCAATGACCCTCTGTAAACAATTCCAAATCCACCTTTACCTAATATATTCTTTACATTGAAATTATTGGTAGCAGCCCGGAGCTCCTTGAATGTAAATCTTCTCAAATGACCCAAGGAAACCTCGGGATCATATTGATCTGTTTATGTAAATATAATTAATATCATATACAATTAATCAAAGAAGTCATAGAATTTTTAGTCTTTTTATAGAACTATGAGTAATGCTGATAGGATCATGTTTTTTATCAGATTTCCCCTTGATATTTTACTGCAGATGTAGCGAAATGGGAGGGAAAGGTGGGTTGGGTAGCAGGTAACATATTGCTATGACGAAGTTTGAAATGGGTTGGATTGGTTGGACCAAAACAAGTTTTGTTCTAAATTTTCAGAATCTTTTTTAAACAATCAGTTTGTCAAAATATGGATTCAAAAATTATATTAATCCAACAATTTATTTCTTAATACAAGTAGGTTTTGTGCATTAAAATTTAAAATACACTTATGAACGGTTTTGATTCGTGTTTGCATAACCTCTTAAAATTGTCTTATGCCAAAAATTAGAATTTTCTGATTTATTGTAATAGTATAATTTTTAACCTTTCGTGATCACATTTAACACATAATTATTTGTAAAAATAAAATTAAAAAAAAATGGACAAACATGTTTGGACCCAAAACTGTTACCCACCTGCCCATTTTGACACCTATACTTTCAGATTTATGATCTGAATCAAGAAAATAAGTTTCAAGTTATGCTTGCAGTGCTTGATAAAACTGATTTGGATCTTAGTTTTGAGAATTTTATGGGGCAATGTAACTAGATCTGGAAAACCATCTGATGAATTGCTATAGGAGAACTGATTTTGGAGGATAATGTAAGGTTACCTAACTAATTATTGTAAATTAGACATTAATGACTTACCATTTACATCAAAGAATATTTGCTGATTTTTACGATAGCGCCACCAAATGAGAAACACAACTAGGATTAGTAGTAGTAAAGCACCAAAGCTTGTGCCAAGGGCAATAGCTAAACGACGACTTCTATCCCCAGATGAAGATTCACCTGCTAAATCAAACATTAATATATCATAAAACCATTATTATGTTGTAAAAGAGGTGGCAATTACAGCCCATTTACATATAAATGGGTCATACAGGTTATTTTATGTCTAATGGATACAATCAAATAATTTAGATAAATCATAAAAGGAAACTGGTCAAGTGGGTTGAGGGTCGCCCCAAGTGTATTTTTATTGCATATAACCTCCCAAATTGGTTTAATAAAAATTGTTATTGTCACAACATAGCTTTTGTGAGCACTTCTAACACACAAACTATTAATAATTTTTGAAGAAAAGACTAATTGTTCAGTGTATGTCCTATGTTTTCAAACTTTCATATGTATCATATTTCTTAACATCAAATTTAACCTTTCAAAACACAAAGTATCATATTTACACATTCCATAGTAAAGAAAATAAAATCAATTATAACATTTCATTTCACTTAATGATATTACTATTGTGAATCATCAACGCGTATATTCCTCTTTGTTTATTTAGTGAAAGCTATCATAAGTAACCATTTAGGTTTTATTTACTATGAAATAGATAAATATGATATTTTTACTATTATGAAAGGGCGGATATTAAATCTTAGACTTTCAGAAGGACGTATATGAAAAGCTTTACCGCCTTTGGAGTAGTTGGACATAGAATGGTGAGGCTACCCATTTTGACACGTTACTCAACCCGACCATTTAATACATTTATGTAAATAAACATATGACACAAATTCTGAAAAAGGTGCATAATTCATACCATTTGGTGGGAAAGCCAGAGGCTCGGGATAAACAACCGAACAACCAATTCCGGAATTATTCTGACATAGTAAAGGGTTTCCGATAATTCTGATTGGATAAAAAAAACTTTAGATTGAGGCATGATGTAGAGATGATTAAAGAAAACTATGATTACTATAAAGTGTGAAAAGAAAACTCACTTGAATGTTCTTGCTGATATTTTAGGCAACAGACCGCTAAGATTGTTATATGACAGATCTCTACATAAGAAAGTGATTCATTTTTAATTACAATAAGAATATAATAAAATATTCTTCTGTTGTTAGATGGGTAGTTGCTTTTCTGTTCAAATTCATTGGTTTATCTTGAAATAAAACAAATACTATATGTTCCTTAAGGTAAGTTGACATACACTAGTGTGAGGCCTCCGAGTTTAGATAATGATTCAGGAACCGGTCCAGTAAGGCTGTTGTTGTTTAGTCGCCTAGCTTGAGCAAAAATATGAATTGTACTTAGGATATTTGATAACAAATTCTCACATACTGGCTAATAATGTCTACTCATTTATGTACAAAATTATGAATGTGTCTATTTGGGTTGTTTTTCTCTCAGGTTTAGGTGAAACAAATAAAAGTTCAGCTTAAAATGGGGCCGGTCAAAACAGTTGAATATCAAGGAAAGTGTATCTTTAATGTGTAACGCCTCCAAAATCGTTATTATTCAAAGATTTATATAATCATTAACTTATTGCTTAAGTAATTATAAACAACAAACAAACAAACAAACAAACCCAGTATATCCCACTCAAGAGCAGGGTCTGGGGAGGGTAGGTGTAGGCGAGTCTTTCCTCTATCTTGTTAGGTAGAGAGACCGCTTCCAAAGAGACCCCCGACTCGATAGCAAAAACCATACTGATAGCAAGACATCATACAACACTAATTATAAACAACACTAACAATTTTTAAAATATTAAGAGGAGTAAAAGTGTTGTGGGTAAATCCAAGTACAAAAATGACCCATTTTTTAACCAAACCCTATTTGGCCTGCTTATCTTGCCACTCATACTGCATGTCTGCTACACTTGTTTGCACATAAATAGGTCAAATGGGGCTGCTTAATCTCAAATGGGTCAAATCAAAAAGGTTTAGCTGAAAGTGGAGTGGGTCAAACAGGGTTGAACGTCATGCAAGGTGTATTTTTAGTACATACATCTCCACAATCATTCTATTCAAAGATTTAAACAGTTATTGTGATTACATTGCTTATGCAATCATGATTTACTGCATTAATATTCTAAATATGGACAAAATAATGTTTGTGAGTCAATATAAACTCGTTTCAAAGTGTACGAAAAATGATCTATTTTAACCAAACCCTGTTTGACCCGTTACCCAACCTGATCATCTTGCCACCTCTAGTGCATGCATTATGTTCATGAAATGAAGAAAAATACAAACTTACAATAAATTCAAGTTCTTGAGATCTCCTAAGGAACTAGGCAGCTCACCGCTGAACTTATTCCGTGAAAGATCAAGTGTTTGAAGTTTCCGTAACTTCCCAATTGCACCCGTAATTGAACCAGAAATTTCATTATCCTGTAACATGCTAAACAAACACAACAAATGACCCATGTTTAGCACAAAAATATCACCATGGCCTTATGAAAAAAAAACGGTCAGCATGTTGAGTAGCATATGGGAAAGTTGATTACAGTGATCGCAAGTTACTAAGATTTTCAATTGCAGACGATAAAGTCCCGGATAAGTTCTGACTAGGCATCCCTCTGATGATTGTAAAAATGAAACAAACTGAGTTAAAATTCAAGTATGCAACACCTAAAGAATAGGGAGAATGCACAAAATATAAAAGAACTTCACACTTCATTACGAGTTTTAGCAACCAACTTCAAAATTGACACAAATAGAAACCATTTGTGTGACATCTTGCTTTTCATGTTAGCGTATAAGTATATGCCCCATGGCATCTGACGTGACGATTAATAATTATTTTTTCAGGGTAAGTTTAAGCATTCATGTTTTCGAACTTGTAAAAAATATATCTTTTACATAAGCGTCAACTAGGTCGTGTCAACAATTGGCAGGTAAGATCAGTTTAAATGAGGTTGGTTGCTAAACTTAGTAATAAATAGTAAGTTGGTTTTCATTTCGTGCTTAGTTTAAAGTAGGTTGCTAAAATCAAGAAAAATAGTAAATTTTGTTTGTTTGTATTTCATGTCGTTTGCACCCTAAAAAACAACCATATTTAAAAAAGAAAGTACTCACAGAGAAAGAACAGATCCATCAGAATTGCAAGTGATCATCCTCCAACTACAAGGATCAACAGATGATAAATCCCAGCTGTCAAGAACATTATGTGGATCTTTTATATCCTGCTTTATAGCCATTAGAGCCACAACTGCATCAATGGATACACTAAGGATCATGATTTGACAAACCATACAACTATAAACATTTTAGATGGAAAATATTATTACATTTATGGGGTATTTGGGATTGAAATTTAAACAGGTAAGCATCTTTTAGTGTTTGGATGAATAAAAATGATTGAAAAAATCTCAGAATTCAGGTCCTTATGTTACAATATCAGAACTCAGAAATTTGCCTGAATACTGAAATCCTTTGCCTAATATTGCACATGGTTGTAAAAAATGAACATTTCAAGTTCATATTTGGGCAGAACTTTCTATTTATAGTTAATACAAGTGCAGCCCTTTAGTCATAAGCTACATGTTTGATGGTCATTTTGGTAGGTACAAGGTGTTCATCGAATCACTTTTCAGGTTACTCGGGTTGAAATCAAGATTCAAGACTTTTGAAGGTAAATCAGAATTAGAAAAACTGATTTGAAAATTCTAATTCAGGTTGATTAAAACAAACTAAACTATGAGAAAAAAATGTAAATTGGAACTCCATTCGGGTTGGTTCAAGCAAAACTCTATATTTTTGTATATAAATGGAAATTAAAACTATATAATTTGAACTCGGATATTCGGGTCAGTTACATTCGTGACTTGATTCGAGAACTGAAAACGGAATTCAAAGTTGGTTATGTTCAAATCAATCAAACCGAATTCAAGCAAACACTTATGCATTGTGGACTCAAAATCACAAGTTTACCTTAAAAATAAAACAAACTATCTTCAATAAACTGATTATCCTAAGTTATTTATAAGTTATAACCAATCCTAAACACCCCCATTAGTACATACATAAAGAGTTACTAGATCTAGCATAACCACTAAATTCTGAAAGAACCCTAAACATCAATACAAGCTCTTGAATCAAACTCAGTTAACAACAACAAACATCCATAAAAATGGCAGAATTGAAGCTAAAAGCTAAAGTTAACAATGGCACACATTGAACTCACCTTCATAATTCACACCAGAAGGAGAAAGAGTTGCAGAACAAACATTCACCCATGTCAAAATCACCAACCCAAATCCCCAAATCACATGCCCCCTCTTCTCCATGCTTAAAAAAACTTCAAACTTCAATCACAAACACAAATTCAACAAATTTGCTAAATCAATTTCGCTAATTTCACCACCATAATAAACACCCACTTCTTGTCAACTTCAAATCGCAAAAGACCATAGATAGAATCATAATCTTGTGAAGCAAAACTCAAGAATGCACACCACCTGCTCGACAAAATTCCCCAACTACAAAACAAGCTATTTTCTTGAAATTATGAGATCTGACCCATGTGGGCAATCTTTAAAATCTTGTGTTTTCTTCAAATTTTGATTTTGGGTTCGTTATTTAGTATGGCATAATGCTAAAATCAACATCTTTGAGTGTGCAGGTGAGAGGGTCTTTAATGGCGGATTGTAGGAAAGATACAAAAAGAATGATTAAATTAATTGGGTGTTTTTTATATGATTTTCGTTTGGTCACTTGACTGAAGGGTGATGGAGATAAAGAACAAAGAGAAAGTTAAAAAGTTGCAGGTTAAAATGTCGAATGTCACGTGATTCGCTTATTGTAGTCTTTGTTGGCTTTCGGCATTTTTTACGATGTTTTTTTATCACACTTTTTATGTAGAAAATCTATCTTTTTTTAATCCATTAAACATATAGAACACTATTTTAGTATTTTCTTTTACTTGATGTGTGCTCTGCCTTTAAAGTAATAAACTTATACTTTTTGGATTTAAACTTACGACTTTTGATAGAGTATCTCTTTTTATCACCATAAGTGAAAGTACTTGTAACTAAATTGTATTAGTTTGAAGCATGTGTGATGTGACGGAAATACAACAGCTAGTTTGTAATTTTAAGGATACACGTGGGACGGTAAAATTAGTTTTGAGTAAAAACTACGGGGACCCCAAAACACAATTAAATCTTTTATTTGTATTTTTTTAAGTTCTTAATATACAAACTGTATGTTTTTTAGTCTTGAATTATATGATGTATCTTTTTTCAAATGCATATATTTGTGAATTTGATTTAAATAATTTTCTGTACTACAAAAAATGAAATTTTTTAAAAATTTATTAAAGTGAAATGTAAGTGTACATAAAAAAAATATATATGGTAAAAGAAAAACCAACATGATTGCAAAATATAAAAATTAAAAAACACATCGTTGACATAATCATAAATATTTATAAAGTGGTTGTTCACTTGCTTCCACCTTATATTCTAACGGATCTCACAAAATGATTTCTTAACTCTTCTTTTCCATTGCCCTTCGTTTTATGCAATATTATATTGCATATTAAAATATATATATTTTTTTTTGAACGGCAAACTAATCAACTGCCGGGTACTCCGTACGCGGCGCTCCAATGGCTAAAGAGACGCACAACGTGGCCACTAGTCCACACGCACGGAGCCCCTAGCCCACCAATCTCCAATTCCGGGGAAAACCCGACCACCCACCCGCCCGTAGGCACGACAGTGAAATAATCGGTAAAACCCGGTTGCTTCAAGACTCGAACCTGGGTTCCCCAGGCCAAGCCCATCATTAGCTGATGGAATTAACCACTGCACTGCAGTAGCAACCCCAAAAAATATATTTTTAGTTGAATACATATAATGTGTG
>BJCN01305798.1:0-10786 GCA_018326445.1 Flaveria brownii
TAGCCCTATACGCCGCGTATAGGGTCCCTCGTATGGGCCACAAGTCACGTATGGTCACCCCCCTATACGCCGCGTATATAACTATACTCCGCGTATAGGGTACACACCTATGTGTCTTCGTCCCCATATGTAGAACTATACGCTGCGTAAAGCCCTATACGCGGGGCTGTACTAGCGTATAGTTCTATGTGTCAGTTTTTAAATCACGCATTATATGACATAAAACACTACTTTAACGTTTAAATCAGTGAACGATTAACATAATAATGATGTAGGAACAATAATACATACCTGGATGTAGAAAAATCGAAGATCAATACGTGTAGTATAGTGATATACGAGAGAGTTATTTTTTTCGAGGTGTGTGTTTAAAATGAGAAAGTTTGAAAGATATAGCGATTGCGAGGATCTATACGCCGCGTATGGGTCCATACGCGGCGTATAACGTATATTCGTTTTTAAATCGACACCGACCTATACGTGGCGTATGGCCCTATACGCCCCGTATAGGTAAACTGATGTGACGTCGAGTGTCAGTCATTAATGTCGCATTAGTGGTCGATACATTAATGTCGCATTAGTGGTCGATACCTATACGTCGGGCATGGGCCGCGTATAGACCCATACGCGGCGTATAGGGGGGTGTCGATTTAAAGAAATGAGTGTCCCTTTATTAGGACCCTAAATCAAATGGCTAATTAAATATCTCTCTTATTTTTCTCTCTCCTCTTTAATTTTTATAAATTTACAAGTCTATTTACGTCTAAACAAATTTCAAATTCGATCATATGTCTTTTGAAATTGATTGAGAATCAGATTCATTATTTCTCATCTTTACATGTATCAACTGTTTTACATTTATTTAAAAAAACTGTTTACATATATATAAAAATTTAAATTGGTCATTTTTTCAACTAAATCGTTCATGTTCCAAAACATGATTTTCTATTTCATATGTTGGTTTTATTTAACCATGTGCTATGGCTCGAATTTATAGTCAATCCTATTTTCGATAGGGACTGTTGACAACTAAATCCAATTTTTCTTATTTACATATGTTTAAATTATCTTACCAATCATTCATTTCTCAAAATAATATTTTATTGTCATGTATGTAAATCTCCTAAGGCTATCATCATTTTTTCTAGTTGATGGTGTATTTACATATATGTAGATCTTTGTATCAATGCTCATCTTTCGAGCCACTTTTATATTTTCATATATGTAAATCTATATGACTCGATTTTCACTCTGATCATATATGTTAGTATTGTTTACATTACCTATATTTAAATAAATAATAAACATATATCTAATTCAAATCAGGAATGATTTTCATCCGGTCGTAAAAACCCAATTACATATGAAATTCTGATTAATTAATGTTAAGTATGAACTTGAACACTATAAAATAATTTTTCGAACACCTACAATCAAATTATTCACCAAGATATCAGAACCAAAAAAATAAATATATGATGGCATCCAACTTAGTAAAAAAGGCCTATGTGGCGTTCACCTATCTAAAAACTCTACAGACCATCAAATTTAACCCATTGATACGACATGTTTCTTTAAACCTTAGTTGAATCTTTGTATGCTTCCACTTAAATAACAAATTAAAATAATAGAAAAGACAAAACCAAATATCATTCATGTTCCCGCTGTATTTTAACAAAATATAAAATCTCAATATAAAAAATCAACCAAAAAAACCATAACCTTGTCTACTTGTATGCTTTTATTAAAAAACTAGACTAAACACCTGATGTGTGAAAATATATATATTAATTAATTACAAAAACAATTTTCACAAATTATTTATTCATATTAATATGTTTGGTCGGTGTTTTTTTTTTTCCTTTTGTTGTTGTTTTATTGGGTTTGTTTTGGGTGTAGGCTCGAGGTGTGTTTTGATTAGTTCGTTTATAGGGTTCGTTAATGTTGTCTTTCTCCGGGTTATTGTTTTCTTTCTTCCGTTATCGATACCCTGACGATTCTCGCTATTAAGGTTTGGATTTTCTTTTTGTTTCTCTTTTCGGGGCTTTTATTTTCATTGGTTTTCTATTTTGGACTGTGTCGCCTTCTTGTGGCTTTGATTTTCGTCTGTTTTGTGTATGGTGTTGGGCTTTGATTTAGTTTTTAGGTTATTCATGTTATAGTGTGTTATGGATTTGGGGTTTTGATGTGTTTTACTTTGTGTATTTTGCTGATTTTATGGTTTCGAACCTTTATTTTGATTTTGGTTTAGGGTTAGGTTAAAACTCGTATAGTCGCGGCAACGCGCGACGCCATAACCTAGTTCTCTTTAAAGATTTAAATCATTTTGAATAACGTAACAAGGAAAAAAACATTTAAATCATTCTACTCTAATAAATCATTCTACTCTAATAAAAGGGTAAATATGAAGGACACGTGTCAACATCACATTCATTCTCACAAAAAAATTTCTGTTTCTCTGTCCTATTAAAATAAACTTAATTAGAAATAATATTATTTAAGTTTTTTTAGATTAAAAATGGTTTTCTAATAAATTAAGAAATATATCTTTTTATTAATCTTATTTCTAAAGAAGCAAATTCTTATCAAATACTTTTTTACAACATCAAACTTATTTAAAAATATGAAATATTTTAAATTTAGTGTTTATAAAAATAACTTTTTTATAAACCAAAAATAATAAAAAATGTGAGTTATAATAAGGAAATTTATAAAAATGACAATTTTTTAAACAAAATGTTTGATTTTTTTAAAAAAGTTGATATTGTTGTTTTATTACTTATAGTATTTACACCAATGTAATTTAAATCATATATTATCTTATAATATCGTTTTATAATTAAGTAAAATTTTTATTATATTTAATATTTTATTTATTCAACTCGTGTAATACACAAGTTTACTAAATCTAGTAGAATATATCTGTTTATAAACAAAATATATTTGTTAAAAATATAAAATCGAAATAAAGTTATTAAAATGTTTCTATAAAGATTAACTACCATTAAAAAGTATACCAATGGTATGTTTTGAGTCGTTTAATTACACCCCTACTTACGCTAGTTATTTCTTTTATTGAAAACTACAGATTTAGATATATGTATACTGTAATTCTAAGTTATTTATTTTCTTGAAAATTAAACTTATTTAAAAAATATTTATAATACTATATTAAATAAATCACAGAAAAACGTTTCTATTCTAAAAATCATTAAAAACATTAAAGAGAAGATTTAAAAAAGAATTATAAAACATTCTAAAACAATTATAAATAGAAACTTTCTTTATCCAATAGGATTAGAAGAGAGAAAATAAACTTTTAAAAGCCTCTATTTTGATAAATATTTTTTCAAATCATCAGTTTTAATATATATAGGCTTTTATCTGCCTCGGGTTGCGCTGGCGTCGTACACGGCGTAATAAAGTATATAATACAATCGATCTGACTCGTTAGTTTTAAAATTTAGAAATTACTAACTAAACTTCACACAAACGACAAGTGTACCGGTCGTGATATTGTAAAATTTTGGTAAGTCCGAATATTGAAACCTAGAGACAAGTTTGGCGGCTTTCGTTACTAAACCTCTATCGACTTCTAACCTAATTAATTGGATTATTTTAAGTAATTATTACTAAGCAAAATAAACAATTTAACTAAAATTAATTAATCTAAACGTGACGGATGAAATAAACAAATAAGAATTCAAACTTGGAAACTTGAATACAATCAAATATGTTAAATAACTACCTAGGCAGGAATCAAACTAACATGTGATGACATAAAGGTAATAACTCGTACGGTCATCTCTAAAAATACGGGTCTAGGGTTAACTAGGTATGTTGTTACTCCCTAAGAAAACCAAAGACACGTGTAAAGCACTAGATGGGTTTACTAAAATATCTAATGGAAGATCATCCCTAGGCCCTCTACCATAATGTATTTAAGATTATATTTTCCAACCCTAAGACAAAAGACAACTTAATTAAATCTAATTAAATGCTCTAAAACACTAAAACCACGAATGAAAGGCAAAACACGCTCTTACGAAATCTAAACCTAACAAGTAATGGGTAGGATATTTTAAGCAATATCTATCACCCCTAAGTTTTAAATAAGGTAGCACATTGAAAAACATCATCAAATCATAACCAATGCTCCTAAGAATATCTCTAATCAAAGTATAAAATTAAAACAAAAGGTAATTAATTTTAACGTGCAAATGCAATCAATCAAGATCAAACATACACGAGCATGACAATAACTTTTAAGTATAAAACAATACGCAGGTCCATATTTAATTGAGAAAATAATCAAGTTCTAAGATTAACAAATAAATATACGAAATCAAAACCAACTATTTAGTCAAAACATGTTTAGTTTTCAACCCAACCTAGGTAGTACTAAAAAGTTAGCTACTCATAATATTGAAAAACATTAATAACAATAATAAAGTTGCAAACTTTAGAAACATAAACAAGATAATCAATGAAACAAAGAAAAATAATAGATAACGAGACGAAACCGAATAATCTTTCGTGTTTGAATGCTTCAATCCTTGTCCCCGATCTTGCTCTCCACTTTAATATTGCTCTCTAATTGTACTAAAAGCTCCAAGTTGAATCCAAAAATAATAAGATTTTGTTTTCTTCTCGTCTGTGCTCCAATACCATTGGCCATCGTATGTTTCTTTTATATGATAACAATGTAGGGTTTTAAAGTAGGTTGATTTAATTCTTCATCGTGGGCTTTGAATTTCAACCATGGCCATCTAAACTTTTATTCCTTCTTTGTTCACGTGGACTATTTTATTCCTCCATTAAGTTAATTGGAAATGAAAGGTTATGTGGTTTTTGATTTTGCATATCCTTGCTTCCACTGATGTTAAATATTTGATTCAATTGTTGACATCTTTTCAATTCTACAAGTGATCAAAACAAAATAAAATTAATTGGATGGAAATTTTGAGAACTCACGTGGATATAATATTATCATGTTATCTTTTGTTTAATATTCAAAATATAAAACTTATTTTTGTTTAAATCATTAATTTTTATCATTTGTCGGTCTCAAGCTTAGTAAAAATTCATCCTTTTGTGTAAATATGAACCATGATTTTTCTATAAAACTAGTGCAAAAACTATTTAAAAGTGAGAAGAATATTTATATAAAAGATGTATAATATAGACCATATCTAAAGACCCCTGTAATACACGGGTTTAATCATTAAAAGTTGCTTTTAATTAAAAATATTCGTAAGTCATAATATTATTGTTAATACTTTGTATATTCATTTTTATGTAATTTTTCAAAATAATCTACATCTAATATTAGTAGTTTTTCTTTATCAATGCTTATAAGTTTAAATAGCGTATAATATGAAACTAGTACGAGTACCCGTGTGTTGTGGTGGGAGCTAAGTTATCTGATAATGTATGAAATCATCAACATAATATTCCACAAATGGTCTTTGTGGTTTGACCAAAACTACATGTTTGGTTCTCTAAACTTTCAAAATTACAAAGTTGATCCAAAGTTTTGGGTTAGGATTCCATCATTAACCCCCACATTTATATCATGTTAGTTTTTAACAATGATTAAAGATAAAGCTCAAAGGCAAGCTTTCATCTTCTTGTTGAGTTTTGGGTTAGCATTGCATCTTTAGTCCGCACAGTTAAATCACATTAGTTTTTAACAATGATTAAACATAGAGCTCACATCAATCTTTCTTCTTGTTATCATGTGTAAGTGATGGCATATCACTCTCTATTTTTATTTCTTAACTTATATCACTTACAAAGCAAAGGGAAAATCATTGTTGACCAACTGTCAAATTAGTGGGCTTTAGCATCGTTCCTAGGCTTTAGTACTATTTAGAAGTAATCAAGATAAGCAACTATTTATATTACATGGAGTTATAAAACAACTAATTATTTTCAATGCATGGGGTTAGAAAGCAGCATCTGCAAAAGAAATCATCTTTTTGATGTTCTATACAAAGAATTTGAGCAAAAGGATATATTTTACTATTGATTCCTATGAACAAAAGCACAACCATGATCAAGAAAAATACTTAATAGGCATTATTATGAAGTTTTGATATAAATCTGTTTTTTTTTGTTATTAAGTATCACTTTCATTGAAAAAGTTTTTGTGTTTAGATTTTGTGACGTGTTTAGTTGCAAATGTGTTTTAATCAGCAGCTACATCAATATAAAGATTTGAAGAAACATATTTGCATAAAGCATGCAATTGAAATTATCAAATTACGGTACATGTCACTGAAGTATCAATATAAGTTATGCTATCTTGCATTCATACCTTTACAAAGTACAAAAACCTAGTGGCATGGTAAATGCCAATGCTACAGAACTGATAATAGTACTACTGATATGTAGTATTTGATCCAGCAACAATCCATATTCATGGCTATTGTTATGTCCAAAATAGAGTGGCTTTTGTTCCTTACTTTGAATGATGTATGTTGATTGTTGTATACAAATTAAGGGGAAATTGCATTTGATTCATGGAAGTTTTTATTTGGCTATCTTCAAAAGACCATGATAGTCTATGCAATTACAATGAGTACAATCACACAACAAAAATCAACAAAATTCTCTTTACCTTCTTTGCTCTTATCAATAACCATGGTTTTATTTTCTCTTAAATGCTATCAACATCTATTTCAACAATTGAAATCATAAGGAAATAAGCTGATTGCATAAACATAAACAAACACATTTAAGCCTTTTATAAATTTACAGTTGGATAGAAATAATATTGTGATGCAAATCGAAAAAAGTTCTAATGAGTTTACTATCAAAATGCTCTTGGTTTCTAGAAATCGCTAAAAGGTGTAAACTCTATTTCTCGTTCATGCAGTTTGCCCATAGACTGCATCACACCAAGATTATGCAGACAACAATTTCCTCCATTATAAACATAACACAATATCTACTCTTGAGAAAAATTAAGTTGTTAAAAAAACCATTTAAAAGCAGAGAACAATACACATCAACTTTAAAATTTAAAGATAATGTGAATATTATATTGAAAGGGTTCATAGATACGGTAATACCAAAAATTTCCTTACTAATAACCGCAGGAAATAGAATTTGAAAGGTATGGGTTCAAATGAACAAAAATACAATCATTCAATAGTTAAGTTGTTTACAAACATGAAAAAGATCAAAGATTACCTGCAGCGCCAATTGTTGTGCATTCTTTTCAACCTTGCATCTTCTAAAAATAAAGTCACCATACATGCACGTTGTGATGATTTCTTGTGACGGTTAGCTTAAAAACAATGGATGAAGAGGAACGTGAATACTTTGGTTCTAATAACTTCACAATTTGAATGTCATTAACATAGCAAGCAAGTACAAGGGTAAACACTTTCAAGGAATACGTATATTAAAATCTTGTGCTTGCGTCTAGAAAAGTAGCCGGGTATAATAAAGAATCATGTGAATGTAACTTATCATGACATGCAAAATCATGAGAAAGTTTTAAGGTTAGTATTAGAGTCAACTATCATAGATCTCACCCAAAACTTCGACATAAAGCTTCGATTGGTATCTTGCAGGACCGGTTAAGGTTCGTTAATACAATTAGTCTCGTAATGAGAAGAGTGTTAGAATACTTAACAGATCGAATAGGAAACCGGATTTATATAGAAGATACAAAGAGCACAAGTAAGTAATGAGACAGAACAAAAGAACAAAAACAAGATAAGTATGGTTTTTAAGAATGCTGTATATTGCTCTCAAGTTCTATTACAAGTGTTACAAAGCATCATGATAATATACAAGATCCTGAGATACTTTATACTACATCCTACAACTTGCTGTACTTTGAAAGACAGTTGGAAACACTAATCTAGACAACAAGATCAATGTACAGCTAAAAGACAGATTATTTTTTGACTTGTGACTATGACATATTATAGCTCACATCCTAATATTACAAAAAGGATAAAAGGTACAAAGTAGAAAGTTACAGACACTAAATCTTAATCTACAGTTACAAAAGCATGGACCTTTTCACCAACTAATACAAGTTGGCGAGTCTTTAGAGTTGCAGCGGAAAGTGAGTTAGCTTTATTAAAAAGTTGATCAGAGAAAACATATCTTCTCTGTCTTTGGAAGAAATCAGTCTTCACTTCATTGGCTTCGGAAGACTTTGTCTTTAAATCTTAGGAATACTTCATCTTTGGCTTTGAAAGATTTGGTATTTGGCTTCAGAATATTTTGCACTTAGAATATTTTTCTATGAAGAGTGTAAACTTCCGAAATAACTTCTACCTTGTATATCAGTTCATGCATGCTGTAAGCTCTTTGGTTGCTTTGGTTGCATCAGCCTTTCTAATATAACCTTACAAACTCCCCTTAGGCTGCTGCTACCAAAACAGAGAATGTTATTTAGATATTGACAGTCCTCGTTAGGATCAATATTATTCCTTTCTTCATCAATTGGTCAGGATCCCTCAGACTCTCATAATACCTTCTCATATCATAAATAGACATCTTGACTTCCTTGATCTCTGATGACATACCATCTGTCTGGATTTGAAGCAAAAGTCCAGGACAGAATGGGTCTTCCAGTTGTAAGAGACTGTGCTTGAGTTGGAGTTAGTTGAGCAGCCTCTTCATTCACTTTCTTAGGATGCTGTCACTCATCCTGAGGTGTAGAGGTGGATGCCTTTAACTTCTTCTTAGAAACACTTTTCGTGGCCATCCTTTTCCTCCTCTTTGAAGTCTTTAACTGAGAAGACTGGTCTTCAACATTAGGTTGTTCTGTTGTGTCTTTCTCAGTTGGGTCCTCTTCCCTCACAGGTTCAGAAGAAGAGGGAGTAGGACCCTACTAAGGATTAGAAGATGAAATTGGCTGAGATGCAGCTCTACGTCCAGGTTGTGTTGTCTCAGTGGGTTCAACCTTGACCTCAACTTCGAGAGGAGCTTGACTTGGTAGAGAATGCAAGTCAACAAACTCTCCCCTTTTAATTTTCAGCTTGATCACTCTAATATGCTCATCCATAGTAGATAGAGTCATTAGACCAAGCTTCCTTCTGGAGAATCCATACAGCTTAAAGAAGCTCATTATCCTCTGCCTATCAGTAGATTTCTTTTAGCACTTTTAGATGATGGCTCTTGAGTTTGAAGCTTCTTCCCTCATCTTTCTCTTAGCAGCTTTTTATTCTTTAATAACTTGTTGTTCCAGCTGCTTAAGATACTCGAATTCAATATACTCATATGATAAGGGAAGAAGTGTAGATGCTTGATAGAGGCCTGTGGCTCTCAGGTAGTTAATCATGTTTGTCTATCCACTTCCTTGTCTACCTGAGGTTGTTCAGTTGCCACAGCCTCTATCTCATGGCTTTCTTGAATTAGGGTGAGGGTAGGAGCATGCTTATAAAGCTTTTCTGTCTTCTTTCTTCTTTAATCTTGAGGAGCAACTCTACATCCCCTGTCTTATTCCTTTCCTTTAACAGGTCTATGTCTGCCAGTTCATTAAGTTCCTTTAAGGAAAGATAAATGAGTTGTTGATCATGTTTTTATCTATGAACTTCCTTGTCTACCTGAGGTTGTTCAGTTGCCACAGCCTCTATCTCATGGCTTTCTTGAATTAGGGTGAGGGTAGGAGCATGCTTATAAAGCTTTTCTGTCTTCTTTCTTCTTTAATCTTGAGGAGCAACTCTACATCCCCTGTCTTATTCCTTTCCTTTAACAGGTCTATGTCTGCCAGTTCATTAAGTTCCTTTAAGGAAAGATAAATGAGTTCATCCACATTGTAGTTCCTGATCCCCAAGTAGTTTACCCAGGTTGCCCTCAACTTATCATCTTAAGTGTTTGGCTTGGGGTTAGCCCTGATAGCTAGTTCCATAAAGCTTGGGGACCCACTAGAACTCTCTCCCTTAGCTTCCTCTTCCTCTCTTTCTCCTCCTCCTCAATCTCCTCAAGAGTCAGTTTTCTTTTCCCTTTGTCACTTATAGGCCTTAGTGACTCAGGGTGGAGAGAGCTTTGGCCTTCATTGCGTGATTTATCAGTCAAGCGCTGGCCAGAGAGAGGCTGTGAGACACCTTCACCAGCTCTTGCCTCATTAAGTGTAATGGGTGCTGAAGAGGTTCATGTCTCAAGGTTCATAGGTTCAACTACTGGTCCCTCATTTAAGGCTTCCTTTTCGAAGCTAACCTTAGGGTCCACCTTAATATCAAGTTGACCAATAGTCTTACGTACTAGCCTCTCTCTATATAGTCTGGATCTCAGCTTGACCTCTTCTAGCACCCTTCCTTGAATCCTATTTAGTAACCTTGCAGCTTGCGTGTTTTGACTAGGGGATTGACAAGTCGAAAGTCAATCAGATAGCTGCTCTCATAGAATTTTAGGTTGGAGAAGTTGAAGATTTCTTATTGCCCCTGAGATCTAAAGATTAACAGAGCTCTTGTATCAGTGTCATACCTCCATCTCCTAATTGGATTCTCAAAGTGATGAGATGGGGTAGGCAAAGCTCTGTGAATAAACTCTTCAAATAGACTCTGCATGAGTGAGTCCATATCAATATGGACTTGAGGAGGTTGGTGAGTATGAACAATTGCAAGTGAGGGTGGTGGATCCTCAATGTCCATACTCTATGAAAACTCCCATGTTCTGTGATCGCTTAGACTTTCTCCCATCTTTTTGGTAGCATCATCCTCTTGCATAGGTGGCTGGGGATTAAGTCTATCACATCCAAAGGTTCTTATGTTTCTGGTTGAGTCCTTCTTAAAGGTCTCCTAGCTAGTTTTTTCTT
>BJCN01305804.1:0-11606 GCA_018326445.1 Flaveria brownii
TTGTGTAGTGTAATCTAGATTTGATAAACCTAGGTTTATTTTGGCTGGAAAACAGGATTTTCAAAAAAAAACAAAACAAAAAAAATTAAAAAAAAGACCATTAGCGGCGACATATGTCGCCGCTAATAGTCAAAAAATACCATTAGGTGACGACTATTATTAGCGGCGATTTTTTGATTTTTAGCGGCGACGCTTTTAGCGGCGACTTATTAGCGGCGATTTCTTGGTCAATAGCGACGAACTTTTAGCGGCGACTTATTAGCGGCGACTAGTCGCCTCTAATAGTAATAGCGGCGACAAGTGGGGGTATTAGCGGCGACTTATGTCGCCGCTAATGGTCTTCTTCCTTGTAGTGTTTTACATAACATTGTAGGTTTTTTAGGGTCTCTCCTCTATATAAGAAATGTATAAGATAAGAGCATATAATGAAATTTGAGTGATTTAAATGAAAAAAAAAAATAACTGAGATTAATAAAATATAAAAAAACTTGAGGAAGATCTAGTGAACACTTTAATGTTTTTAGACTTCGCATGTTTTGAAGATTTAAAAATCTAACATAAATTAAGTGAATTTTAAGGGAGAAAAAAACTTCAAATGACTTTATAAAAATATTATTATTGTGTGAAGGCTTCTAATTTAAAATTTACACCTCTAAACCAAAACAAATTTTGAACGACAAACTTAAACTTCTTTTAAACAGCGCCGTCTTTAAAGGTTTGCAAGGTGGATGGTTACGTAAGACCTATGTTTTAAAGGGGGCTCATAAGTTTCTTTTTAAGTTTAGATATCATAGGTAGATTGACATTTATATACAAATAATATAAGTATAAGTAATTACTTGTTATAGCGTGGTTTAATTAATTAAAATAAATTAGGAGGCACTCATAGTATAACTCTATCTCTTAGTAATTACATGTTTTAAACCCGTTAAAAGACAAATTCTAAAAGGGGCTATTTTTTGTACTCATACACGGCAATTGAAAATTCAAAAACGAGCCTACTATTAAACTGCATCAATTAGACAATTACTCTCTCTCAGGTTTGCACATAAATTTATTTTAAAAATATGTTGTCTCTTAATTACCCGTTATTACTAAGCTACAATCCAAATGTTCCAAACCAAACAATTAAATACGTTTGTTTCCAATCTTCAAAACACTAAATCTAAAACACACACCCATTAATAGAAGTTTCGTTGTATGTTCATGTCTTAATTCTAAAGTTGTTGATATGGTTCCCGTCATTATTACGTAATCATGACATTATAGCTTATACCATCATTAATGATTATGATTGCATGACTTACCCTTTTAGTAATGTATAGTTTAAATTACCACGTTTGGTAAGCACGTAATTAAGGTTTGTCTCGATTTATCATATACTTAAATTACTTTAAGTAAGGTGAGATATAACCTTCAAAAGTTTATATATATTTCATTTCAAAAAATAACAACAAAAAAAATTATAGGTAAAAGCTTCAAAACATTATCAAGATGTACAAATTATATTTCAGTTATATAAATATTAAGTTACTTTAATAAGGAAAATTAATAATAATTAATAGAGTATTACAAAAGCATTAAGTAAGGTGAGATGAAACCCTCAAAAGTTTATATTTCATATCAAAATTCAAAAAATAACAAAAAAATTTCATAGGTAAAAGCTTTAAAACATTATATATTAAGATGTACAAATTATATTTCAGTTATATAAATATTAAGTTACTTTAATAAGAAAATTAATAATAATAGAGTACTACAAAAGCATTAAGTAAGGTGAGATGAAACCCTCAAAGGTTTATATTTCATATCAAAATGTGACGTAAAATCTGTTTATTAATTATGATCGACCATCCATTTATGAGTTATCTATACCCACGTGTCTCTTCCTACTCTCATTTTTAAGTGACATCAAACCAAGTTTTCAAATAATTTTTGTATTTAATAAATCCTAAACAACTATATATAAAGGTTATTGAATATTATAGTATTATACTAAAACATTTTCGACCTAAAAGAAGAAAATGTGTTTCTTTTTTATTCTTTTTGGAGACCTAGCACTTATAAATACCGTGAACAAACGAAATAAATTTATTGGTTTCACATATATCAACTTCAACCGTAGAACTACTAAAATTATATGATCAAAACATGTTTCATATAACCCATTAGATTTTACATGTTGAAAAAGATTGACGCGTTATAGATGGTTCATAATGTTTTAAAACACATAATAAAAAGGTGACTTGTCATAAACCTAATAAAGGTGTGAAATGCGTAAGAGAATTGAAGTTATGAATTATTTATTTTTATATTTTTATTATAATATTAAAGATGTTGACAAGCCAAGTTAAATATAAACAGTTATATTAAAGATGGATTAAACTCACTAAACCAAAACCTAATATTTTTTTTTCATTGGGTTTATGTGTGTGTTAAAGATTTTAATCCTAAATTGCATGTACACGTATTTTAAGATCTATAAATAGAAAAAAGGTCAAAAGTTCCAACACTAGTTCAATTAATGATCTATCGAATTAAAAATTCATAAGCAAATCGGATAATACTGTGGACTTAGTCGATTATTCTCGTAGGTTAATAAACAATAGATGGTTATTGACTTATTTCAGTTCGGTGATTTTGCTAACAACTTCAAAGGAAAAAATGTACTTTAAATTAATATTTTTACTATGTAACTTTTGTTTTAAACTTTTAACTAAAAATATTATTTTAAAAATATTAAAATATGTTTAAAGTTAGGGTTAAACTCTTTATTTAGTACATAGTTTTTTATACAAAAGACATGTTGTTTATGAGTTTTAGTTACTTTATTATTCTAAAAGCTTATTATACGTTTTACTAAATTTAATTGAAACTAATGTGATGTTTTCTTTTTGTCATCAACAATCCGGCCCAAGGGTGGGGTTGAGTGAAGTGGTAAATGTTGTATTTATCCCATCATCAAAGGTTGTGTGTTCCAGTCTTAAGAGTGGTAATTTATTTTGGATTATATGTTTAAATAAAATTTTAATTTTGTGGAAATAAAAATATATAATATATTACCCCAATAAGTAAACATTGCATAATCGACGATGATTTTTGTAAAGTAAAATACGTAGTAATGACAAACTATCGATTTAGAAAGACTTCATGAGCGTCTTAATTTACACTACTAAAAAATGGATGTTTTTGCTACGAACATTTGCGACAAGATTGCGAGTACACTATATTTGTTACAAAATTACAACGGAATTCCGACAGAAGTTTAAATACAAATTTTTCACACAACATTCCGACAAAGTAGCTGTATGAAAATCTTTTGTCGCAACATTGTTGCAAACATTTAATGCTTTCCGACAAGCTATCAACAACATTGCAATATTTTCATTTGATATGTTAAATTTTGAATAACTTACGACAGATTTGTGGCAATAACGTATTTTTTAAATATTTTTATCATAAATCTTACAAAATTTGCGATCCTTTTGTGATAAATATTTTTTTATGAATTTGTTGTGGCAAATTTGTCACAATGCTTCCATATGTTGCGACTGATTTACGACAAAATCATATTTTATAATCTAATATTTCATTTATTTCAAATTAAGTAAGTTAAAAATATTTTGTTGTGCGAAAAGTTGGCGTTTAAATTAAATTGCGACACTTTTGCGACAAATATATTTTTTATGTATTAAATAAAACAAAAATATATTGTTTATTGCTATGTTGTGACAAATTTACAACAAAATCATTGAAAAACTTAAATTAAAATTGCGACATTTTTCGACAAAAATAAAAGTTTGAATAACTTGCGACCTATTTGTGAGCTCAATGTATACATATGTCTTATTAAGTAACTATATATTCAATCCGGCCAGTCATTCGGATTAAAGAAAAAGTATTAACTCATTGGCACAATTTTGCTACCTTCTTAAACAACTATTCCTTTAAATTACAATTTCTATACATCTATTTGTTATGTTTGGCAGTCAACATAATCGATGTTTATAACGAAGGCTATACGTACGTACGTTGTGGGCTAAGGCAAGCGTGATCAAGTCTTGGAAGCAGATCAACATAGTAAAGATTTGGTAGCATTATTTTTCACTAAAAATGCGTTTTTTCATAAACCGGTCAAGTGGACCTCTACGCTTGGTGTTTTAGAGTTTAGTTATATATAGTTATTTAGTTTAAATGAATGTATCTCATACGGGTTATTATGTTATACACATTTGGTGGTTATTTTGTTTTGTTGTAAAACTAGTTTTATCTTCCATAAGGGCCATTCATTGAATGATCGAGTCATATGTCGAATGTTTTTATAAAACATGTGCTTTGAACCACATGCTAATTATGTTTTAACGAGGTGATACACTTTTGACACTAATGCCCGTTTAATGAGTAAATTTTGAAAAGTCTAACATATATATCTATTGTCAGGATTTCTTATGTACCATATGTAATCAAATTGAAGCCAAACCATTAGTAACATATGATTTTGTTTGGTTAAATATTAATTTTTAAAAGGTTTGGTTTGATTTATGTATCAGAAAATTTTACCATCGGTTTCAAGAATAATATTATCGTTTTTGGTAAATAAAATGCTTTTAAGATTATAAATGGATGCATGCATGAAAAGCTGAAGTTTCAGAAAAGTTAAAGACTGAATGATCATTTCTTATTTGTTTTAATAAAATGAGCGAATATGATATTTTAGTTAATTAGTTTTAAGGGCGCGTATATAAATTAAATACATATAAGTATTTTTATTTTTACATATTTTTTATATCATTAATTTGCTTCTTTAATTCAGTTCGACCGGCTGGTTAAACCAGTAAACTAATAAAGTGAAATAAAGAACTTTAAGTAAATAAATATAAATAAAACAGATAAATAAAAATAAGATATTGACTGTACAATATTATACATACCCATGCATCACTTGTTATAAATAAAGGCAAACACAAACTTATTCAAACAGATGAAGTGAGCTCTTACCCCTTATCGATCACATATTAATAATATATATATATACACCCATTGGCTCTTTGTCAATCTACCAACCTTAACTCCATCTACTGAAGAAATTAAGTAATGGACTCCATACTCATCACAGTAGTACTCTACGTTATTCTCCCTCTCTTAACCATCTTCTACCTCTCCCGTTTTCGACGAAAACCGCTTCCCCCGGGCCCGAGAGGGTGGCCGATCATCGGCAACATGCTGATGATGGACCAACTCACGCACCGTGGGCTAGCGAATCTCGCCGAGACATACGGTGGCATATTTCACCTCAAAATGGGCTTCAGCCACACCGTAGCTGTCTGCTCGCCAGAGATCGCCCGTCAAGTGCTCCAAGTGCAAGACAACATATTCTCCGACCGCCCGGCCACCATCGCCATCACGTACCTCACGTACGAACGCCAGGACATGGCGTTCGCAAACTACGGCCCGTTCTGGCGACAGATGCGCAAACTTTGCGTCATGAAGCTGTTCAGCCGAAAACGGGCCGAGTCATGGAACTCCGTGAGGGAAGAAGTTGACTCCATGATCAAACTTGTCACTTTGAACACCGGCTCCCCCGTTAACCTGGGGGAGCTGGTGTTCGGGTTGACTCATGATATTATATACCGGGCGGCCTTCGGGTCGATTTCGCATGAGGGGAAAGAAGAATTCATTAGAATTTTGCAAGAGTATACTAAGCTTTTTGGTGCTTTTAACTTGGCGGATTTCGTCCCGTGGCTCGGGTTCATCGACCCCGCGGGGCTGAACTCGCGGCTGCCGAAGGCTCGGGCCACGTTGGACGGGTTCATCGATAATATTATCGATGAGCACCTGAGGAAGAGGAAGATGAAGGTGAAGGTGAAGAAGATGGGCGATGACGTGGATAATGATATGGTGGATGAGATGTTGGCGTTTTACAGTGAAGAAGGAAGAGTTAACCAAGGGGATGATATGCACAACGTGATAAGACTCACACGTAACAATATCAAAGCCATAATTATGGTAAGTAATTAATTTAAATTATGTGTGTATATATTGCAAAAAAAAATTTTAAAAAAAAACTGATACGATACATGGAAAACTAGTAAGTTAATCTAACTTTAATAAGTTCTTGACGAGCTTGAATTCCTAAAACTACCTAGTTTGGTTAAAACAAATTGATCTACATATCTTGATGAAAAAAATTTATCATCATAACATACTTATATTATTTTGTAAATGATATATTATTTCACACTACTAAAAAGACACATTAAAAAAAAAACTAATCATTATTGAAAGATATTGAAGCAAAATTAACTAAAAGTAAGTTATAGAGTAAATTACAGATTTTATCCTTTATTGATATATGAAATTGTATGGTATGTCCTTTAGTTTTAATAATTACATACAATGTCCTTTTATTAAAAAATTTACACATATATTATTCTTTATACTAATTATCATCTAAATGTACAGTTAACTCAGTTATGTGTCATCTCATATGAGAGTATTTTTGTCATTTTTTTTTCACGTCTAATTTATTAAAAAATTAATAATAAATAAAAGTTCTAAATGAAAAAAGAAAATTAAAAGATATCAGACTGTTAGGTAAGTCGGTAAAAACAATCGCTTTTGGTGTGTTCATTTGACTAATCGTCAAAATTTTTAATTACAACAACCTCCCACAACATTTACTAAAGTAAGAAGTATAAGTCACAAATCATTTAGGAGGTCGAAAAATCAATAATAAACACCAAAAAAATACATGTGAAAACTTTATAAACTACCTACACCAACAAATAATAAAAAATCAATAAGGAAAACAGATTTGGAGATTAGCTGTGATTCTTTGAATTGTTTATATAATTTCAAAAGCTAAAAAATAAACTATGAGTCACTCGTTAATTACACAACAACATAAGTCAAGAATTCAAAATTAAAGCAACGAATTACAAAAAGTTAATTAGGGATTTTAATTTTTCTATCATTGTTTATTTGACTTCAAGGAGCTTCAATGGTATGTGAGATGTTGTAGGTGGTGGTGAATATGACTGGTATTGGACTATCAAAAAAAGGGGGATCGGACCGGTCTGATATCTTTTAATTTTATTTTTCATATAAAATATTTATTTTTTATATATTAGATGTGAAAAGAAAATGATAAAAATACATCTCATTTGAGAGATACATAACTAAATTAAATTTATATTTAACTGAAAGTTAGTGTAATGAACAATAGGTGTGCATATATTTAAAAAAAAAAGAACATTGGATTGGATGTAATTATGAAAATTAAAAGACATACCGTGATTTCGTATACTAATAAAGGACACAACTTGTAATTTACTCTAAGTTATAAATATCGGTCGCTATTGAAAGATATAAATTTAAAATAAAAAGTAAATTTCAGATTTTTAGTTGTAGAATAAGCAGTCATAAATCATGAGCGGAATTTTAACCGCAAATTCAGTCATAAAATAATCCTCAATCACAAATAGATTTCCCACACGGAGGTTTTCCCAACCACTTTTTCGTCTCATATTGGTCGCAAAAGCTATTAGCGATTAATTTGTGACCGAAAATAAATCCATAATACCTAGTTTAAAGTGGTATGATAGAATATTTTCAAATTTGATTTGATGGACTAAAAATTCATTATTGATAAAAATAATATAACTGCTATGGTCATAAATATATGAGCATTGGTTTACTATTTCAATTTGCTGTCTTTGCTATATGTTTTCTTTTCTAATTATTCATTTCATATGAAATTAAGTATTTTCAACCATGTGAAACGTTAATCTTAACCAACTTCTATGGCTGCTAAACATACTTGTATTTTTAAGATATATATCATATTTATTAAAATGTTAGGCCTAAAGTCTTGATCACATCGTGTCTTTGCAACAGTGGTTTTGATTAACACGGCAATAAAACAAATATTTAGTGGTGACAACTCGCAGACGAAAGATATTTTTAAAATAAATATCATATTACAAATTTATTCAACCCAAATTTATTTTTTTAATTCTAAATTGGATATTTTTTATTATTTCTCACTTCAGTGGTTATCATAGTCTTTCAATGACTATATATAAACATACATTCATATGTGATATTATTTAATTACGACTACAAAAGTTGTATTAGGTAGAATGGGCGAAACTAGACAAATATGATTAAGTCACTGAGATATATGGATATGGATAGAATTTTAAATTACTCCTTGATATATTGTGGCTTTATTTTTAAATATAGAATATATACTTCTACTTGATTTTTTATGGCAGGTATATATATCCAAGTTTAAGAGGAATATAGTAGGGGCTTTTGAAATCTGATAGGCACTTAACTTATGAATGAGAAAAAATTGAAAGATGGGGTAAAATTACTATGGTAAGTTACCAAAATATTTAATTCTTAATTTATAAAACAAGAGAATTAAACTAGTGGCAGCTGGCAAATCATATATAACTCTTAAGAATTGGCATCTATAAAATAAACTTTTTTTTTATGTTTTTCTAAGATTTATTTTATGAAAAAATTAACATCTATGAGCTGTGATCATAGGATGTGATGTTTGGTGGCACTGAGACCGTGGCCTCAGCTATTGAATGGGCATTAACCGAGCTAATGCATACTCCTGAATCACTCAAGCGTGTACAACAAGAGCTTGCTGATGTTGTCGGACTTGATCGTCGGGTCGAAGAATCTGATTTTGAGAGACTCGTCTACTTTAAATGTGTAATTAAAGAAGTACTCCGCCTCCACCCACCAATCCCACTCCTCCTGCATCAATCTTCAGAAGATACAGAAGTTGCAGGCTACCATATCCCCAAGGGGACACGTGTCATGGTTAATGGATATGCTATTAATCGTGACAAGAGTGCATGGGAAGATCCCAATACATTCAACCCGTCACGTTTCTTGCAAAGTGGTGCTCCGGATTTTAAAGGGAGTAACTATGAGTTTATTCCCTTTGGTTCTGGACGTAGATCATGTCCAGGGATGCAACTTGGATTATATGCTATGGAGATGGCAGTGGCTCATCTCATTCACTCTTTCACATGGCAACTGCCAAATGGGATGAAACCATGTGAGATCGATATGACTGATGTGTTTGGACTCACTGCACCAAAGGCAACTCGACTTGTTGCGGTGCCAACTCCACGTCTCTTGTGCTCATTGTATTGACGATCAATCAAGCTGCAGGTGGATGCAAAAAATTGTGCAAAAATTGTTATTGTTGTATGCTTTCTTTTAATTTTTGTCATCATTACTTTTTTCTTATTGAAAAATATGTACACAAGATGATAGTCATAAAACATTTACATATTGAAATTCAAACATGAACTTTGTTTTAATATCAAATTTTGATTATCTTACAAAGGAGACGAACTTTTTGTTCCAAAGTGCATATGCTCTATTACCGTAGCTGTTACACATATGTTTTATTACCAAATTATTTTCTCTTTCTGAAAAATAAAAATAAAAATTCAAATTATGGATGAATAACGAATCTAAAAGAATAAAATTAAAAAATTATAAACATAAACAAAGCATAAGCACCATTTCGAAATCCTCATTATTACTTTCTATAAGATGAAAAAGTGGAGTCCTTCTAACTATATATTAATAATAAATAATGAATGTAGGGTGCCTGTTTTTTATTATATGTTAAAATGAGATATGAACAAATAATCTCCTATGATTTACCTGTCATGGATACCTGTTTTTTATTGTAAGCTCGCCGTCAAACCTCGGCAGAAACCAATAAAAATTATTTTTTATTATGTACAAAGTATAAATATAAAATATTAATCAACTTATCTATCTAATTAATTAATTCAGCTTCCCTTTGAGGATACATTGCCGCTTCATAGAGAGGCTATTTAAAGTGGTGGAGGTGAAAGATAGAAATAGCCGATCATTTTTTTTAATCAAATTCTCTGTATCTTTCTAAAACGTTTATTATTTTTATACGTCATTATTTATTTATTATATTATACCATAATCGAAACAAGGACGGGAAATTGGATCAGGGACGGTACCAGGAAACCAAAACAAAAACCAAAATCAAAACATAATCAAGCGGCAATTGGAACAAAAACAAGAGCACAAGCAACACGAACACGAACATGAACAACCAAGCATTGACGAGAACAATGGAACAATCAAGAAGTTCAATTGAGCAGTCAACATAAACAAGAGTTCCGGCAGTGAACATGAAAACAGCCAAAGAATGAACAACGTCAACACGAGATAGAAATAAACAGATGTTTTGAAACATTGAAAGCCGCAGATCTAGATTTGGAACAGTGAAAGAAACATGGACGGAAAAAAGAACTAAGAACTAGCAACACCGTAGTGAGGGTCGAGCTGATTGACGAGACAATTTTACTTGGCATGTTAGTCATGCGCTAGACGTTTCATTGGTCTCACATAACAGATGAAAAGTTATTTGGGAAATGATGATTATTGACAACTAATCATTGTCTCTCACGAAATATTTTAATCTTAAAGTGAGTACAAGAGGATTCGAAAACCCATCCAAGTTATATGAAATCCAAAATCAATCCAAAATCATTAGGCTTTTTATTACTTGGAATACTATTCCCTCAACAAACAATCTCAAAACTTGTCATAATATCTTGAAAAAATGTTTAATTTTACAACGAAAAAGTGTTTAATTTTACAAAAAACTTTTTTTCCTGAAAATTTTTTTATATAATGATATCAAACATATTTAAACATAAAAAAACTTATAAAATTTAAAATAATTTTTTTAAGTTCAATAAATAATTAAAACTATCTTTTCGAATTATAGATAGACGTAAAAAAATAAAATTCAACCGATTAAACTGTTTAAGGCAAACTATTTGTTTTGGTTATCCAATTAAACCTATTAAGTCATTACTTTATAATTCGGTTTATACGGATAGCCTAAGCAAATTAACAAGATTTTGTGTAGCCGAGCCATAGACCGAATTCACAATATGATTAGGTTTATTTGGTTACGGATACAATTTTCGGTTATTTTAAGTTTTAGCCTTTTTTTGAACGTCGAAAATTACTACCAATAAAAACAATAAAAAACAAAAAATAATAAGAAATAATAAATAGATAAAACTTAAGATTATTAGTTTAACATATTAAGAGGTGATATGATAAATAAAAAACATAAAAAACAAGAGTAAATTGTCATTTTCGTCCCTGTGATTTGGTGAAAATTGTCACTTTCATCCAATAGTTTATTTTTTCGCATCTGGGTCCTTGTGGTTTACAAATCTTGTCATATTCATCCAGTCTGTTAACTCCATCCAACATTCTTCGTTAAACGAGAGGTATATTGGTCATTTTACATATATGTTTTATTTTTCTTTTTTTAAACCCCATTTAATATATCCTTTTTAAATAAATTGTTATTTTAGTCCCTGTGGTTTGGGCATGTTTGCCAATTTAGTCCAAAAAACCCACCACATTGGCATAAAACACCACATCACCACCACCCGTGATGGAACCACCATGTACACGTAGGGTACAAATAAACCACGGGTTGAACTTGAGCCCATACGAGCTTGAGCTCAACTTGGCTCGTTTGCACCCCTAATAATAAGTAG
>BJCN01305825.1:0-13219 GCA_018326445.1 Flaveria brownii
TGACTGGTGGACGATCTCGACGGTGCTAGTGGTGTGGGTGGTCGAACGACCGGCGTTTCGCCGGTAACGAACCTCTGTGGCGATACATAGGAAGCATTTGATCAGTTGTCATGTGAAAAAGAAAATCAAAAGAGTCAGAATAAGGGTTTCAGAGCACTCACATCTCATTCTTTATTTTTATCCTTATAATTACATTAAAAATCATTATGTTTTCTCTTTCTTTTCAATTAAATAATATATTTTTATATCTTTTTCATTACTTTTTTCTCTCCTCCACTCACAACCACTTTTAAAAATATTAAAAAATTTATAAGGATTAAACAGTGAATCTTTAAATTTACAGATGAACAGTAACATTTTCTCTCTCCTTCACACACAACTACTTAAACCATTCCATATAATTTAAGAACTCACACTCACATAATTTTAAAGAATGGACTGTGAATGCTCTCACAAGTAGGTAAAAGATGAAATAAAGATGATTACATTAGTAGCCCTCCAAATATAAAATGATCAAAATACCCTCACATTTAACTATAAAAACCAACAGAGTTAGTGTTAGGGACTAAAACTGTTACAAAAATAAAACCACAGGACATGATATAATCAAAGATTTCTTTTTGGACTGAAATGGTTAAAATGATTAAACCACATGGACCAAAACCGAAATTTACTTTTATTTTTATTTTCTTTTTAAAAGCCTTGATTACTCTAATAATTACATACACCTTATTTACATCATAGCATGAGATTGATCCATTACCTTCACCCTAAAAAACATACATCTTTATCACATGAGCTAGCCCCATAATAACACTTGTGTTATTTTATCCATTAACCTTTTCACATTTAATAGTTAAAACTAAAACTTCTTATATTTTAAACCAATCCGAACCACCTGCCCCTAGTATTACTAAAAAATTGTCCAACTAAATTACTAAATGTTTAATTTATTAAAATTATATGTAGCAATAAAAACACAAACAAGAAAACTATTACCAAGTGTACCAACAAAGCCATATCTGGATGATGGGTTGATGGGTTTACGGGGATAGAATAATTGGATCCAACTGTGAACGTTGATCATTATCACCAGACTTTAATCTTCCAAGAAGCAACCATGCATCGGATAAAGAACAACCCTGCTGCATTTCTATAGCAACCGGAAGACTTGAGGCTTCATTTATCCTGACAACCATTATTCCCTGTAATTCAACACCCATTTATCAAACAACCAAATAAATAACTCCATAAAAATTAATTACAAATACATTCAGTAATGGCTTGTGGACCTCAAAATTGACTAAATAATCTTGAAATTGTTTCATTATATTCTTCATGTCAAGAACCCTAGATTGATCTGGAGAAGACAAAGCAGTGTTTATCTCCTCAGGGGAATGACCTATCTTTTTCTGTACAATCTGATAAATCAAACCATCACAAGAATTATAATATGTCCTAGATACATGGATTTTTATATTTAAATATGCTAATATTTTAATAAGAATAATATGAACTTACATTGTGATCAATAAGGATCTCAGATATCAAACTACCATCATCTACATATACTTGAAGCTCATATGTGCTCCGTTTCTTATAATGGAATGCCTTAACTCCAGTCACAAAACACTGAAAAGTTTTATACGAATAATATAAGTATCATAATACGATAAATCCATGCACACAAATAATAACATGATTAAAGACTCAAGAGAGAGAGAGCATTACCTTGATTTTACCCTCAACATGAGATGCTCTATCTTTTGATGCAGCCCATTTGACTGACAAGTTCACCAAGTATGTAAACGGGTTTTCACTACTTCCAGCCGCCATATGGACATTTTCAGAATCAGGAACCGCCACAGGTGATGTCAGTTGAACAGGAATGGTGGTTTCTTCTCTAACCCCAATTGGGGTTGTTTCAACTGTCTCCCTGATGATGGGTACAGCGAAAGAAGCATTTTCCATGTTCATATCAACAGAATTTTCTGTTGTAGCCGTAGATGGAAGTGGTTCAGTATTCATTTGATGGGTGGACACAGAAGATTCTACTTCGGTTCTTGGTGCCTGATGTCCAACATGCTCCCATTGGTCAGGAACTGCTGAATTTGATGACGCTCTACCATTAACTGGAACTGCAGAATTTGATGACACTCTACCATTATTGGGAACTGCAGAATTTGATGACACTCTACCATTAACAGGAGCTGCAGAACTTGATGACACTCTACCATTAACGGGAACTGCAGAACTTGATGACACTCTACCATTAACAGGTACGGCAGAATTTAATGACACTCTATCATTCTCTTGAACTGCAGAATTTGTTGACACCCTACCATTAAAAGGAACAAAATTTGACGACACTCTACCACTGGCAGGAACTGCAGAATTTGATGACACTCTACCATTAATAGGGACTGCAGAAGTTGATGACACTCTACCATTAGTGGGAGCGGAAGAATTTGATGATAATCTACCATTAACGGGAACTGCAGAATTTGATGACACTCTAACATTAACGGGAACTGCAGAATTTAATGGTTTGTTAACAATAATAAGGTGGACAACAGTACATGTTAATTTTTGAAGAAAACATGAACGCACATACCTTGGGTATCTACTTGCATTGGAGTCGTACTTTGAGAAACGGGATTACTTAAGGGATGAACATCATTAGCAGGCCACGCTGCACGAGTAGCTCTAGTTGCTAAAGGTGGGACATCTCCTATTCTTGTCCTAAATTGGATTAACTAAAATAATTAAATTAACGTTCATAAGCAATACTGATTTATTCATATACATTACTTGAATGATTATTTAGAGTTTTCTATAAACCTAAAATGAAAATCCTTATTGGAATTTTTATAAACACACACATTTATGTACATTCATATAATGTGTGGGATTTGTTGGGTATGTTTAGTTTAGTAGCATATATTTGTGAGCATTGTTCCAATGTCCAAGCTTCACAGAATTTTCAACATATTTTTTCATCAAATAATTATTTAACCAACTAAATTTAAAAAGTTCAGATGTTACAGACTTACAGGCTGTTCTTGTCCTAGCATCAAACAATATACAATTAAATAGTGATCATACGTCAAGAAAACGAACATATAGAAAATTAATTCAGCAAACGGGGTCATAATAATTTTATTTGAGTGAACAAATGAGCCATATGAATAGCTAGTAATCATGCATCAAGGCAACTTTATGTGTCTTCTCCTGTTGTAGTTTTATTCTTGAACATTTTTGGTTGCATGTTGAGAATATGACATGCAAATTATATGTCATCATATAGGAGTTCAAAACACAATACAGGTTCCCATCTACTTTCTACATGATAGAACAATTGACATCTTCTTGATATACAAAAGGCATAAAAGATTTTTATTAGCTTTTAAAACTGATTATTTCGGATTTGTATAAAAATATTAACCCATGACACATTACACTAAAATAAGGTGGTATCGTTTTTCTTTGAACAATATATGGAAACATCTAAGAGAATCTCACCAGAGAAAACAGAATACCTTCTTCCCCTTGGAGGCTTATTGACTTCAGTAACAAGTCTTTGTCTAGCTGCATCCAGCTCCACAACTAATCCTCCTAAAACTTGAAGAACTTCTGGAACCAGCATTAGGAGCCCATGCCTTACATTGACATTAGAAATAGCAACCTAAAAAGACAAAAATAATTGCAATTATTTGTGATGCACAAAAACATTGCAGTAGCTTTAAACATATTCGAAGCATTACATATCCCTGCTGGGAAAGAGTGTGATAAAATAAGACTGAAATCATGGTTTGCAAGATACCAACTAGACAACAAAGTAAATTCTTCCAGTCTATAACTTAAATATTCAATTATGCTCATAACTACACTAGTTTGAAGTTTTAAACATAGCAGTTCTTTAGTACATTACTGATGAAGTAGACTTCATTTGTCATAGTAACTCATAACAAGTATGGTCACTTGCAAAAACTATAACGTAGAACCTTCAGTCCTGCAAGAGCGAGAGCATCTAGATCTTTAATAGGTTGATATTCCATGCCAAAAACTCGTTGAACACCATCAGTCATAGACAGCTTTAGGCATCTCTTTAAGCCAGAATTTGCCTTCTTGTAACGCTCTCGAAGAGGTTGACTAATATTTACTATCTCATCAATCTGCAAAATGCATTTATGTCAGTTTAGAGTTATATAAGCAAATGTCTTAGACCAGCCCCCAACATCCGATGCTGCTGAACTCCATTACCCATTCAAGATGCACAATGGATAAAAATATACACAAAGAAACCTTTCAAAGTAAATATGAACTAAATTTGCAACTCATAGAACTATGCTGAGCTGAATATGCAATTAAGTTTTCAGCACTTGTGAACCAAATTATAGTGGAACATGCATCATACTCCTTGTAAACTAAGATCCATATGTCACATATATATCTCATGAAGATTAATCTAGACAGTTCTGAGCTTATATCAGTTTCTGGAAAATTATTGAAACGGTCCAGATTATACAACAACAACAACATCAAATAAGAACTAAATAATACCTGTAACACAAAGGGTCCAGGAAGATCAACAAGGTGCATTTGATGCACATTACTTGGAAGCAAGCCTGCACCACAATAGTTCATATCAGAATGCAAAAACGTCTCAAAGCAGAGCTTCGCTTTTTTCGTAGCATCAAGGCTAGAAAACCCAGGGATTGCAGTCTGGAGTCCACGAAGACACGAATCCAACCATTCACCCCGTAGTCTCAACCCTAAATCTTCCAGAATCCTACTTATAGGGCTGTCAGAGGCTTGATTCATACCAACACTGCTTGTTGTAGAACATTCCGATGAAGATGTTCGGTCTGGAGGCGGAGGTGGTGACGGAAGTGGTGGAGAATTGGAGAGATCTTCGGTTGCATCAATGAATTCTTCGTCGGATATCTCGATTTGGATGGGATCAGGGGGGTTAGTAGGGTTAGAAGTGAAGGAATTTAGGGTTACGTCTTGAAGATTGATGGTTTCAGGTTCGATATCATCTTGTTGTTGTTGAGGTGATTGTGGTTGTACTTCTTGAATGTCGTCGTCTTCTTCGTCGGATGAACAGACTATTCTCAGACGTCTTCTAGAGGACATTGTGGTCTACAATGGCGACCTTTTTCCCTCCAGTTTTTCTGTAATTTTGAAATCATTTTATATCGAGTGACATAGGGTTTTAATGGGTGTTTTGGGAATTTTTGAAAAGAAGACAAGATAAAACGAGGCGAAAGTGTGTTTGGATGAAGATAAAGATGTGAGAAGGAAAAGTTCAAAAATCTTTTTAAAAAGTTCAAAAGGATGTGTAAATAAGCAATCTCAAACATGACCTTATACGGTGGTTCAAAGTTGTAACACCGTGACTTTTTTGGCAAAAACATTTTTCTAATTGTTTTGTAACTGTATATTCAATGTATATAATTTCACACTAATGATCATGCTTATTATGATTGTGTAATCGTGTATAATTGTTTTTATTGATGATAGAAGAAGTATTAACGATAATAAAATTACTTAGATAATTGTTGTCATTTACTCGTATAAAATTATATAACGATGTGGAAGGTTACTCAACTGTCTAAATGCTATTTCAGTCTTTCTGGTTAACGACTTGAGTTTTTTTATAGTTTCGATCTAAAATGTTATCAAAAGAAATCTTAAACAATAGTAAAGACTAATTTTTAAAATGATTGACTTTAGAAAGTTAAAAATGATGTTACGTGAACTTTTAGTTCTATGGGAATCAAACCAGTGGCAGAGCTTGAGCACTTATAGAAAGGCGATGGCAAAATTAAATTTTTTACGGTTGTGAACTCGATATATATTTGTAGACTATACACATATAGCATATAGATATGAGCATATAGATATGATTACAAGCGGCTCATAGTCATGTAGCATGATCTTTAGGGAATAACTGACATTTTGAATGGCCGTAAGAGCGGTAAAACCATTTCTTTATTTGCTACTTTTGTTAAATTAAATGGTTTTGGTAACCTTTAAGATCTTATGCTTTATCTAGTAAATTATTATATGACCATTTTATCACGAGTATGCATATCTAACTTCAACCACTGAAACAACATTGTTGCCGCCCACGGCCACCGCCAATTATTTTTTTGCCGCTACAGTCAGTAAAAGATATCAACTATATAAAATATAAGGTCCCCAACACCCATGATTCAAATTAGCCAACAAATCTTAGCAGTGTTTAAAAAAAACTACCGTTCTTACAAATTATACATTTTCTTACAGATTACACTGTTAGAAACTATTAATAAACAACTAATCTAAACTTAATGATGTTGATTTAGAGTGCAGTCTCTTCTTGGGGCTTCACAGTTGCCTTATCCCTCCATCTACTAACCCCGCCATCAATCACCTTCTGAACAATATCCATTCGCTCTGTTAGTAGCGAATCTTCAAGTTCCAACATTTGATTATACTCTTTTCCCATTATCACCTCCAGCTCGTTCAATAATCCCATTTTATATTGCAATTTCTTCAACTATTTTAGTATAAAAAACAACATCCATGTCATTAAGCAAACAAACTACATGATTATTTTATTATTATGTAAGAAATTAACACAAATGGAGCTCACCTGTGTATTAATAACAGATGACACCAGGCGTTCGATTTCTCTTTCTTCTTGAACTGCTAATAGTTTGGCATGTGCAGCTGCGGCTCCAAGAGCTGTTGCACATGTAGCTCTCATGCGTAAAGGTAAAGGAATTACACCCTTTTCTGTCAAAACAATAATAAAACTTTACTGTTAATATGCATGCTACAAAGGTAACAACAAATGAGTCTCTCTTAATACAAATAATTGACAAGACCTGACTCATTGGGCCTTGCATCCACCTCTAAACCATTCCCTCGAGCAGCCCTGAGCAAAAGAACAAATGTGACGGGCGGGTATATAAAAACCCAGAAAGAGTATTAAAAAATAACTATATAGATAGATAGATGACCTCTCAGGCTCACAAGTTTGTGAGGAAAAGGATAACTCATTTCCATTTTCTTCGTGATCAAATACTTCCTTTGGAATTTCATTTTCTTCACACAGGGCTGTGACAGCAGCCTCAGCTGCAGAAGCAGTGACATGTGGACCAACCACAGCTGCAATGTGAGCAACCTAACAAAAACAAAAAAGATAACGAATATGCCCATGCACACTTTTGATGAATAATTGACTAATAGGTGAAATTTGTCAAATTTTACTTCAACTTCAATATTAATCACTATGATGGATACCTGCTGCATCAATGCATTACTGACATCAGGAAGATGTTTCTGATTCTTAAGCTCACAAATTTGATCATCTTTTTCTCTAATTTCTTCAGTAAAAGGTAAAGAGGGTGTTACTTGCTCATCTTCTTTATCTGCCTGCAAAGAAATTAACAGTTTCAGAATTCAATCCAGAAAAGATTTTCTAACATCCAATTAATGAAAGAGTTATGAACATATCAACACAAAATCGTCACCTGCTCCACTTTTGGGTCGCTAGAATCTTTTTCTCTAATTTCTTCAATGCATATTCTCTTCGGAGAGGGCTCTTTGATATCAGCATCACCGTTCTGTTGACTTCTGTTTTCAGTTTCAACATGTTGACTATTGGTATCTTTAATCTCTTGAGGTACTGGAGGTCCTTGTGTCCCATTGTTTGCATGTCTCTCATGTGTGGACCCCAACATAAGGTGTCCAAAAGGTAATTGTAGAAGTTTTGAAATACAATCTAGCTTACTCTTTGTTTGCACATTTTGAGCTACAAGGTCCCAGTCATCTCCATGCTTTAACACAGACTCTAAAAGAAGTAATGTTTCTGATTCAGTCCATGAAGCAACAGGGTTCCTGTTGGTGGTGGTATGGTCGATAAACTTGTAATCATCAACAGATTTGTTATTTCCATATGATCCATTTTTGAAGCACTTGCTACAGATAATGGAATACTCGTCCTGATGCAGCAAAATCAAATGATAAAACATATGTATCCAGATCAAAAAGATGATAAACTAGTGATTATGTTTAAACACGGGATTTTCTGTAAATTGATGAAAAAAAAGATCAAATCATTCCCTTTCAAGCCAAAGATAACAATCAAAGTTCAAATGAGTAAACGCGTTCGTTTTTAACAGTAATGTAACAGATAATAATGATTTTCTGAATCAAACATGGCAAATATAAACACAGATCACACGCGCGATCAAGAATTTCTACAACTTAGAACAGCAATTACCGGTTGAACATCTTCAAACAACATTAAAAAGCTGCAATCCACAATCTTTAAAAACAGAAACATACAAAATTACTTGAACTAGTATCGCGAAATTCATAAATTACCTTTGTATACTCATAATGGCCAGACTCACACCGCTCCTTGCAATTCCCACAGATCAATTCAATCAACTCCTGATAAACATCCAAATAAGAAGCCAACGGTGGCCTCTTGAACTCACTCTCACCCACACCACACCCATTGTTCGCCCCCACACTAGCCGACAACGCAACCGGCTTCAACGAATTCGGAACCGCCACAACCCTAACCCCATGAGGAGCCCCTTCCTCAACCTTCACCTTCCACTTTCCCTCATCCCCATCCCCATCCACATCCACATCCCCATCACCACCACCAACACCAAAATTAATCAACCCCCACTCTTCCAGAAACAAAAACACCTTGAGAAGATAACAAACATCTCCGACCAACGACTTCCTGACTTCGGAAAACGTCAGCCTTCTAGAAGGATCCTCCCTAAACTTGGAGATGATGAAATCCCGATACTCCTTGTACACCCTAGGGTTTCGAGTAACAGAAGCCCCGTCGAAAAACTCCTTGAGTGAGCTTCTCTCGATGTCGTGAATGTTATCCCAAGAGAACCAACCTGAACACACGCACACACACACACACATACATACATACAGACATACATAATCATATGTCAATAGATATGGATTGATTGAGTTAGGGTTAGGGTTTGAATGGGATAAGGGGGCTTACCGGAGGCGGAGGGGATGGTGTAGAGTTCGAATTGGAAGCGGTGGTGGTCGTCGGCGGGAAGGTATGGTTTTAAAAAATGGTGGTTTGAGCTCTGCATCTGGATGGATGGATGGATGGATTGTATTGTATTGTGGTTTTGCAGCGAGCGAGTCTTCGTTAATAAAATGAGTCAGCTGAGTCGTTTAAGTCGCACGAACTCGGTTATGTCACGGAGTTTTCAAGCCTTTGATTGCGCACCACTTTCTATTTCGCAATGTGTTTAACAGGAAAGCGTCTCACAACTCACAAGTGATCCACCTAACTTATGTCACTGTAGGGTGTGCGCGGTGCGGTTTTATACGGTTAATACAATTTTTGAAACCGAAATCAAGAGTTCGTTTAATATCATTTTTTAAACCGTAACCGCAACCTAAACTTCGGTTAACTACACTTCTGTTAACCACCAGTTATGATTAATTTGCGGTTAATTTCGGTTAGTTGACCATTTTATTTAACATATGCTTTTAAACCAGAATATTAACTAATAAATTATTGTTAGGCTAAGTTTGGACCAATTTTATAAGGGTGTCCATGATATGCTTTGTTTTTAAGGTATTGTCAAAACCGAAACTGATGTAGGGTTTTGCATATAACAATGTGTGTGCGCAATTTGCATTTCTTCTGTTTGTTTATGATGTTTCTTCAATACATAATGAAATACACTATGTAAATATATTTTTATAAATTAGAATTAAAAGGATGAATATATGAAATTCTAGTAAAATCATGAGGAGCATTGTAAATTTATTATACGTTAATAACATTCAGTTTGATGTGGTTAATTTGCACATCAAAGCCAAAACAGTACCGCAATGTACGGTTAATCTGTTATGCCTTAAGCGAACCGTCGGTTAATTGTTCGGTTCGGTTAATTTGGTTCGGTTAATGCAGTTAATTCGATTATGGCTCACCCCTAGATCACAATGAGAGTTGATCCCTTAACCGTTTATAAAGAGATTTGTTTTCTACATTCGATACTATTAAATTATATACCTTTTGTTTTAGTAGTGATGGGTAGAACATGTAAATTTTTATGGTTTGTTTTATTCATATACGATATTAACAATCCAAACTATCAGTACATTCAAGTTTTATAATTATAATTATTTTATGAAACAATATATTGCTTAATACAAACTCTTTTCATCGTGTGCGTTGCAGAGGGTCTCATCATGATTTCAAATATTATAATGCATGCAGATAATAAACGCGTCGCGATAACTATCATTCTCGCGTAAAACCCTTAATCGTTTCCCATCATAAAGCTATTACTCGATATTGTAAACTCGTATTCCATTCGGTTCATTGCGGAACCATGAGCGTAACAACTATAGCTTACGGCACTAAAAAATACTCAATTTTGAATATAACTCCGTTTACAAATAAAAAAATTACAGCGGAGCGTTGACTAGAAACTAAAGTTAGACGTGTTTTTTTTTTCTTTTATTTTCAAAAAAGTTAACAAACGAAACTTTTGGAAAATCAAATGAATTATATTATATACAGCACGAGGCTTAAAAAATTTTAAAATAATACACAAAATAAAAAGGAAGAATTGGACATGCTATTTTTCTGCCAAAATTTGAACACTAAAAAATCCGTGCCAAAATTCTAACTCTTCTAAACCTCACGGTTGCAATAAGCTTTTAGTTGCTATGGTCAAATTATAAAAAACCACAAAACCACTGTAGCAAAATGATTGTTGTTTAATACATAGTCTAATGTTGGTAGCTTAGTGTCGCCAAGTGCCCAAACAATACCACTTCTCATGCATAAGATACAACAACCTAGTGCATGATTTTTTTTCTAGGTTTACAACTTTTATTTTCTTAATATATCCTATCAGGTTTAGGTTTATGTTTGTAACTAAGTGAGTTTATTGTTTGATTATATAATATACTAGATTTATCAAACCCGAGTGTTACACGGGTTAAATAAAAAAATATTAATATAATAAAATTTATTAATTATAAAATGATATTCTAATATATGATATGACTGAAATTATGTATGAGAAATGACTATAAGTAATAAAACAGTTATATCAACTTTTTAAAAATTTATTTTTAATTTTTTTTCCAAAACAAATAAACATTTGTTTTAAAACAAACTATATAAAAATATCACTTTTATAAATTTTCTTATTATAACTTCTAAATTTAGTTATTTTTTGTTTTAAAAAATTAACTTTTTAAAAATACCAATTTTAAAATATTTCATATTTTTAAAAAAAAATTATGCTTTAGAAAAATTTATTATTTTATAAAATTTATTTATTTAGAATAACAGTAATTAAGGTATTTATTTAATAGGAGAGAGGGGCGGGAAAATTTTGATGAGAAAGATTGTGGTGTTGACACTTGTCATATAAAGATACTTTTTTATTAGATTAGAAAGATTATATATTAAAAGCTAAAGTCGGTGGTTATATTGCCATCAAACAATACCATTTATCACATGCGAGGTATAACAACTTATTGCCTTTCTCTTTTAGTTCATAAATTATAACTTTTACTTTCTTCATATGTTATATCATACTAGTGGGAATGTTCGTGCGTTACTACGGATCCGGCACCCTTCATGTTATGGCAACTTGTGTGGCATCCTTAGTATGCAATTTCTCTTAGATACTTTGTCTATATACCCTCCTAACCTTTTTCTATGAAATCAACTTCTGCATATAAATCATTGAGTTCCGCTTTCTTCATTTGACATTAAATTTGCAAGAAAAGAATCGTCAAGAACATGCAGCATAAACTGCTCTAGCTGTGTTGATACTCTGGTGCTATAATTTTTGTTTGGGTCACGGACTATAGGATCTCCTCAAGAAACTTTCGTTGAATTATTGCGCTAATGAGTTCGAGGGGTCTGTGATGAGTACTCCTATCACTTTTATATTCATTTATCTTGCATGATCATATGCTACTTCTAGAGCTTCAAAGCAATCTGAATATTGCTTGACCTTTCAAAATGGTCTAGAACAATGTATGCCAGTTCTCCACCTCAAATCTCTATCAAATATACCATAATTAAAGGTAGAAGGTTAAGATATATTGCATAATTATCAAATTTAAGACGACACCAATGTACAATAGATTCATAACCTTAAAATAAAGCTACTACCCTGGATAGTTACAGGTTGAGACTACACAAAGCATCCTAGAATCACATTTGCTTATAAGGTGATGCACCCTTGAAAACAGCCATTTTCATTGCTTTTAATCGATTATGTTTATAGATGAATGAATACACTATATAAAAAAGGGCTGAAAATGAATTGGACTTGAGCATGAAGACACGAGAAGCCAGGTATCGAGAACAATGATAATTATGTATATAAATAATATCTAAAAATATACATGAAGCTTACTCTGTTCATGCATTATATTAAACGTGGAGCTCTGACACTTAAATTAGCATATGTAGCTCTCAGCTAGTAACAATATATATTCAGGAAAAAAGTATAAAACCAGACAAAAGATAAATAATATATATGTTACAACGTATGCATAAGGCATCATGGCAACTCAAAGCCAACATATATCTCTAATCTCTATTAAGGTGAAAGACACACATAAGTAATGAACTGTGTGTTATGCAAACTCTTAAGACGTTTGTTTAAATGAGACATAAAACATCACTGTAACATCTTGATGAATGTTGCAATGATCAAGAATATACCGCAGTGACTCTAATACCTAGCATAGTGTAGTTGTAATAATAACTTCCTTAGAACCCATACATCAAATGCAGTAGGATCATTGTCTAACCTTATGTTCATTTATTAAAGAAAATGTTACTTAAGAACGTTTAAATGAAAAAACAGGACCATTGTCGAACCTTGATGTTATACATTGTCTTATTAACATATTAGCAAATGAGCAATGAAATAAATGATGTTTATTAATCAAGCAAAATTAGGTTCCTACAAACTCATAAACCAATTTAGACCGCATAACACAAGCATGTTTTATTTAGTTTGATTTACCTTGATAGAATCAAGTTTGTCAATCAAATTAAAGCACTTCTCTAAAAACATACATTGAAATCAGGTTTGAAATCAGATTGTAACACTTTGCTTTCCTATTAAAAGAGGGAGTAAAAAATAAATAATTTTACTTTGAGCATTAATATAATATA
>BJCN01305833.1:0-16323 GCA_018326445.1 Flaveria brownii
TTGTTTTGTATTTGATGGGACCTCTTCAGAGTATAGGGCTAAGGTGAAGGCTTGAGCTTCCTTGGACAGATTTCCGTCAGCTATGTTTGCCATAGGGTATCTTCCTCTGGATTCCTTTTCTGGAGAGTATCTTCTTGGTGGGATTCCTCGGTTCTTCCTAGGTGGGAGAACATATGTTTTATGGGTGTCTTCAGGTGTAGGGGGTCTTCTTGAGTTTGTTCTTCTTGCTCAGCCGGTGTGACCGACTCCTCTTGCTCTTGTGCACCCTCACTTTGTCCTGAGGAAGTGTTCTCGTGTTCCTGCACATTTTCATCTTGTCCTGTCGGTTTAAATATGTTAGTTGGGATAGGTTGAGTATTACTTACCTCAGGAATCAGGTTGGGAGCATTTTCTTGGGGGCACTGATGAGTGGGTCTTCTGTTTGTATAGGGGAAGTATGATCATGGCTTGCTTCTTTAGTGTAGGGTATGTATTCCAACCAGTTTAGTGTCTCCATCTCTTTCCTTCCATCAGTATGTTCTGAGCCATAGTAGTATTCTATTTCAAGGAAATCACAGTTCATTATAGTGAACATTTTTTGAGTTTTTGGGTTGTAACACATGTATCCCTTTTGGGTTACACCATATCCAACGAAGACACATTTTTCAGCGCATGGATCTAGTTTTGTTCTGTGTAACTTTGGTATGTGAATGAAAAAGTGCATCCAAAAATTCGAGGTTCAAGTGTGAGATTGAAGGGAGGTGTTTTAAATTCTGAAAGGGTTTGTAGAGGGGTTTTTGATTTCAATATTTGAGTGGGAAGACGGTTAATGAGGTAGGTGACCGTGGCAAGAGCTTCTGGTCAAAAAGTCTTTGGAATTTGGGTTTCTATTAAAAGGGCCCGAGTTATTTCTAACAAAATATGATTTTTCAGTTCCGCGACCCCATTTTGTTCAGGGGTATGGGGCACATAGTCTGATGGACTATGCCTTTGGTTTGACAAAATTGTTTCATGTTATTGTTAACAAACTCCCTTCCATTGTCCGATCTAAAAATTTGAATGTTTTTCTGAAATTGAGTTTGGATCATGGTATAAAATATGGTGAATTTTTCAAAAACCTCATATTTGTTTTTTAATAAATATACCCAAGTCATTCGTGTGCAATCATCCACGAACATTACGTAATACCAGAATTTTTTTCCCCCCGTAATTGGGGATGGACCCCATACATCTGAGTGAATTAGTGCAAATGGTGAGTTAGCCCTTGTGTTATTTGGTTTCAAAGTTTTCCTATGGCTCTTAGCTAACACACATGTTTCATAATGTGCCTTACAATTAGGGGGAAATAAATTTGGAAATAGAACATGTAAATAACCGGTAGATGGGTGCCCTAATCTTCTATGCCATAGCCAAGCTTCTCGCTCTCTGGTTCCATGAGCAAGTAACACATTTCCGTTTTGGGTCACCTCATCTACGTAATATAGCCCTTGTCGTTCAGTGCCACGCCCAATTATCGCTCTCGTCCTGATATCCTGTAGGATACAAAATGTAGGTTGCATGAGGACGGAACAGTTTAATTCCTTAGTTACATAACTTATTGATAGGAGTTTATGTGAAAGAGAAGGCACATATAAAAATTTTGAAAGTTTTAAAGTCGGAGAGATTTCTATGCTTCCCCCGGTTTTAACATTCATTATTTCCCCATTAGCAGTTTGGATACATGATTTTGTAGGTTTAGTTAACGTGTCAAAATCGGATATGTCGTAAGTCATGGTATCCGTGGCCCCACAATCAAGTATCCATGATTGCTCTTGTCTTTTATTATATTTATTGGCCACATTTGCTATACCACAAAATCCAGGGTGTTTTTTGAAAATTTTAACCCTTTTATTAAGAAATGGTATACACTTAACTTTAGGGGGTTTTCTGCACTTTTGAAAACTTATATTCACATATGTTATGAGATTGTAAGTATTAGGTTGAGAAGTGGGATGGGGGTTCGAGACATTTCTCTCACCCCCGGTACCTACGGCCGAGAAGAGGCCGGATTCCTCCCGGTCGTGTGCTGCTACTACTCCTCCAAATCCTTGATTCGGGTGACTCCGGTTGCCGTCGCCGGTGTTGGCGGCTTCACAGTTGCCCACCGTGGTTGCGGCTTTGCCCTTCTCTCGGTCAGGATTTCTTGTGCCCTTCTTGTGACCATCCGACCACCATTCAGGGTAACCTACGATTTTGAAGCACTGGTCTTTGGTGTGCTTTGTCATGCCACAGTGAGAGCACTTCAGGTGAGATTTGTCTTCTTTGTTCCAAGGTCCACTCTTTTTCCGATTGCTCTTCGAAATGAGCCCTAATCCTTCTGTTTCGGCTGCAATCAGTCCCGATCCTAGGCCATTCGTCTCACTAGGGGTTGTTCCTAGAATATTCTGTGAGCGGCTTCTTTGCGGACGATGGCATAAGCAGCCTCTGCAGTTGGAAGAGGGTCTGACCGAAGGATTTCCCTTTTGATGGGGTCATACATTCGGTCAAGAGCATTTAGAAATTGGAATATTTTTTGTTCTGACCTGAGTTTTGAGTATGTTTTGATGTCTTCTGGACATTTCATGGGGTTTGGGTCAATTCTGTCGATCTTTCCCCAGATCCCTTGTAACGTGATCCAGAAGTCTTCAAGTGATTTGTCATCTTGCTTGATGTCGTTGGCTTTGACATGAAGGTTGAATGTCTGCAACTTGTCTCTGCCGCTACTATATGTAACCACCAGAGCCTCCCATGATGATTTTGCTGTTGGAAACTTTGTTAGGTTACTTGCAAGAACCGATTCAATATTTTGTATCAACCAAGAGAATACAACCAAGTCATCTTGTTCCCATTGTTCGAAAGCCTCATCCTGTGGGTCAGGAGAATCATTGGTTAAGTGCTTGAGAAGTGCCTTTGATTTTACGCCTATGGCAACCCGTATCATTCGGGTCCATAGAGCGTAATTTTGGCTATTGAGTTTGAGGTTGATGTGTAGGCTATCGGAAAGTTTGGGGTTGCTCGACTAGGAGTTGATCCCTGTCTTGAGCAGCTGGGCAAGTTGGACTGACAGATCATTGTTTTGGTTGGCATTAGAGTTGCCGTCTTCGGACATGGTGACTCGATTTAGGCAGTATTACAAGCTTGGTAGATGATGAGCAGGTCAGTTTTTCAACTTGGAACCATGCTCTGATACCATCTTGTCGAGAGGTTTTCAGAATGAGACAGTTTATTGATTTTTGAATTGTGTGTTTTACAAAGGAACATACTCCTATTTATACTACGTTGTACATATGCACAATAAGGAAACATGAGGTGTCACATTGCTGGTTGTTGCTGTCAATTAGAATCTTCACAAAATGGGAAATGATGTGATTGAGCAATCCTCTAACTGATCCCTCCTTTGGTCCTCAATCTCGGAATTTTTTATAATTCTAACAGAAAAATTAGATCATATTGTAATAAACCTAGAAAAGTTTAACACAAAATATGGAGAAATCAAAAACTAGAAACTTTGGTTAAAAAAGATGAGAAGAAACTCAAAATCCAATCCATAAACATCAATCATCTTGATGATGAGAGATCACGTAAAGAGATCGAAAAGTTAATGGTCAAGATTATTTGCTAACTTGATGAAGACGAATTTTCTTATAGTTACTATGGTCTAATGATAATAATTTGGATTATTATATTAGTACTTGTTAGTTTTAGGCTTTCTTAACAAATTTTTATTATGTTTTGATTAATTAAAAATGTTTATTTAATTGCATAGTTGTTGAAATATATTAAGTAAAAAAGTTAAAGCGTTGAAATGCAAAGGATATAAAAAAATTTTAAAGGATGGGATGAGTGTAATGTAAAGAATGATATAACTACGGTTTAAGAGTGGATGAAACGTGAAATGTGAAATGTGAAATATTACTATTGATTTTCACTTAGCAATCCAACTAAAGTCATAAGGAGTCGTCTTGTTTTTTTCCTTTTCCCCGGATTACGCCACATTCTTTTCCAAAATTTCTCCGTTTTGTAGGTTCTAGTCCCACTTTTCCTAGCTTCCCCATATTAATAAATCAATAATTGAAAGTGGCATGATGATACCTATAAAACCCAATGAATATCCATTGGATCGGCAACAAAAAGCTAAAGTTCAATGCCATGAATTGTGTTCCCACCCAGGCCGGGAATTCCTCATTCTCTCTCGATTACCATTCCGTGTGACATAAATCAAATGTTTTACAACAATTTAATGACCATCACTAGACTAAAAACATTTTATCATTTTGATCTAGTATGGGGCTAGCCCATCTGGTAGAGGCTTTGACTCTTATAGAGGAGATCTTGTGTACACAAAAAAACTATAATAGTTTTGTTCGTTAAAAAAAAGTTAATTGAAATAACAATTTTGCAGAAAAAGAAAGATCCGATCCACCAGATCATACCAATTACCAAACCCTGTGACAACCACCGTTGTGCACCACAACACCACCTCATTTCTGCTTCGCTTTCGTCTCTCATATCTCGGTCTACTGCAACACCCTTCTACCTGTGTCTCCTAATACGCCTATAATATTGCGGTATATTCACCGAATACAAGTTCTACTAGTTCTTTATATCTCTCATCATACGAAATTAATTTTCTTTATGTAATTGATTGGCGTTTCTTTTGTGTTTCTTTTATATGTAGTATTGTCTAAACGTTACAACAGTTCCAAGTTGGAAAACCCATATCACTGTATTGAGTGTTTGATCGTTTTTCAGTATGCACGCAAGGTGTTTGATAAAATGTCTCAAAGGGTTTACATTGATGGAAATTGTTTTTTAATTGTGATGATAGTTTTTCTGGTCTGTAATTGGTGTGATATTGAAGTTGTTCTGTTAAGAAGAGCTACAGTTAGGGAAGTGCTTGTCGGTTTCGTGGCTGGAGTATACAGTGATCTTTAGTTGATTAATGAGTTTATTTTTTGTTTTGATGACTCATGTTTCAAATTATTTGTAACAGTTAACTGATTTGTTGCAAGTTTACTCAAAATAGTTGATGTTCATAGTAATTGTTGTCGTGATTTAATATTCGTTTTGTCTCTTTTCAAGAGCTTTGAAGTATCATTTTTTATGTTGAATGTATCCTATTTTATATTCAAAAATCAAAACTTGTTGATTGTCACTATGGATTTTGTAGCCCAAGCACTTATTGACTAATAAGATTCGTGTTAATAGCCAAGAAAAGGTCAAAATCAGGCAGTTTGGCTAACATGATGAGTGGGATTTGACAAATGTGGGGCATGATTCTAGACGCATTGCATGTGGCATAGGGTGAACTTGGAAGATGATTTCTTTTGGATTATTGGAATTGGTATTAGCTATTTTAGGGACGATTAGGAAACTTAACTTGAAAGGCATCCGCGGCTACTACAAGCATGAAAACAAGCTTTTATGAATATATAACCTTGTTAAGTGTCAGGAAAATGTGCAAATGGCTTATAGCTTCTGCTATAATGTGCCTAATAGGTTTCATTTTGACTTTTCAATCTCAGCTCTCAAGTGATTTCACCAGTTTTACTGTCTTGTAAAAGCCTTTATTAACCCAGTCCCATTGTATAGGTCCACTCTTAGAGGACTATCTCAAATCACACATCATGTTGTATGTATGCATTATGCTTATATTGTTATGCTTTTTCATGAGACTTATCAAATTGTACAACTTATTCAGTCACTATATTACTCTTTGATCCCTTATTTTACCTGTCGAATTTGACAGTTAAAAGAATGTCGGTCAGAATAGCTGCAAGGAGAATGGGGAGGAAGTTATTACCTAGGTTCTCTCCTGCTGCTACGCTACATTCCCATGCTACTAGCTTTGGTAGGTCAACCTTGCTACCCTGCTTTCTCTTTAATTTTTATACTACCAATTATTATTAAAATTAGGGGTGTTCAAAAATATCTGAATCCGAAACCGAATCTGAAATATCCGAAAATCTGAAACTTCGGATATCCGAACTTCGGATATCTGAAAATTCAGATATCCGAACTTCGGATATCATTAATTTCGGATTCGGATTCGGATAGTGATTTTCAGAATTTTCGGATATTTCGGATATCCGAAATATCCGAAATATCCAAAATATTTTTATAAAAATTTAAAAATATTAAATATTAATTAAATATTTCGGATATTTTTAGATATTTCGGACATTTTAATAAAAAACTTCGAATATCCAATAAAAACTTCAATAAAAATTATTACATTATTATCAAATTTATTAAATAATACATTTTTTTTTTGAATTCGGATATCCGAATCCGAATCCGAAATTTCGGATATCCAAAATTCGGATATCCGAAATTTTGGATTTGGATTCGGATAGTGAAATCCACTATCCGAAATTTTCGGATATCCAAATTTGAACACCCCTAATTAAAATAGGTGATATCCTGTATTCAGTATGTCAAACTTGCTACCCTGTTTCTTTTTTTTCGTTATTATAATTACTGAATTATTATTGAAATGGCTGATATACTATTTGCTCTCTTAAACTTTTTTGCATCAGGATTTATAGAAAAGGAAAAACTTAGCCCACTGTATATGTTCTTTCTCATGTAGGTGTTTATTGGGGGTCGCCTCCCAGTTGGGCAACTTCACAAGCACACATACACTTTCTATGATTTAGTTAAATCAGATTTTTCATATAATATGTATACGCTTATTAAAATCATAATAAAACCTGGTTTGAGGTTAGACACAACATTTTCCTTCTCATTACTCAGAATATATGCCCGTTAAAATTGGAAACTATCTTGGTCTTATCTTTCTGGAACATGATATATAGAACATGTGATGTACAGCATTATTCTTTTTACGAGAAACTTTTTTGATAGTGTGGTTGTAATTCTACAAGTTTCTTAAAAGACTTTTTTTGGTTGCTTTTTCTCGGTAGCTTGTTAGGTCGCCTTATTCACATAGAATCTGCATGATGGTAGCTTTTAAGTGAACTATAATAGCACACATATACTCAACAACAGAAAAAGACCTCGTGATCTTGTGGCCCTCTCATGTTTAGCTGCTACCTCACAAAATATGTAAAACAATCCAATTTTGGACACAAGTTAAAAGTAAACTCTATGCATATGGTTAATTAAAGTGACAAGCCGTGTGCATTCTTGATCATACATGTAATGGAAACTAATCAGTGTTTATCTTGTCTACCTTATCTAAAAAATATTCAAAAAATAACCCACTATAGAATATTACATATCAAACAAGGATTGGCCAGTGGATTGACAAGAAATTTTGGTAATTGTTTAGACGTTTCATTTGAGGAAGGAGGATGCAAGGAAGGAACATAGGCAAAGCAATAAGTACCAATTAGACTATGAAATTAAGGAAATAATCCACGTATGTCGTAATATCTTAGCCTTGTAACCACTCAAATGAGGTAGGGTTTTAACTTTTCACTGTGCAAATTTGAATTGTTATCATCAATCTTGTAGTTCTTAAAGGAACTCTTGAATTAAACTACTAGCTAAAATTCATTATATTTTAGGATGATAAAACAGATGAAAAGTCTTTCCACCATCTCTATGTAAAGAACACACATGTATTGACTTCTAGTGGTACTGCAGGATTTAAACAAGTAAATGAAGAAGAAAAAAGCCAACTGGTTGGTAATGTCTTCACCAAGGTTGCATCAAACTATGACATTATGAATGATTTGATGAGTGGTGGACTGCATAGGTTGTGGAAAGATAGGTGAAGTTTAAGACTTGATTTCATTTCATATTCCCTCGTTCATCTACTAGGCTTGTTTTTTATTCTCACTCTTTTTCCAGATTGGTTTCAAAATTGAGTCCATTTCCTGGAATGAAGCATCTTGATGTAGCTGGCGGGACAGGTTGGTATCTTTTTTTGTTTCTTTGTTTCTAATTTGATAAAGTAGAAACTTTCTTTTCAAAGAATCTGATGTGTATAAATTTCACAGGTGACGTTGCTTTCAGGATTCTAGAAACTATTCACAGTGTTAATCGTAGAGCCATAGAAGACACCCTCGAAGATGACTTACAGGAAGAAACTCAGATTTATGTTTGTGATATTAATCCAAATATGTTAAACGTTGGGAAGAAGCGGGCCCAAGAAAGAGGTAAGTGTTGTTAAATGGTTAAACTCAAATTCATTGTTCATATACATTATTGTTAGAGATGATGCAATTTTATTGACCAGCTGTTTTCTAACTAATGCAGGGCTTGGAGATCTGGGGTCCCTTGTATGGGTCGAGGGTGATGCAGAAAAGCTTACCTTTAAGGATGATTCAATGGATGGTTACACTATTGCTTTTGGCATTAGAAATGTTACACACATTGAAAAAGTTCTTGCTGAAGCATACAGGTACTGTACCCTGATAAATATTATGTGTTACTTTTTTTTAATATATAAAATTTGTCACATGACATCGAAATTTACATGATAAATATTTCGTATTAGTGATAAAAGTTGTTCTATGTTAATAGTTTGTTTTTCCATCAGGGTACTTAAAAAGGGAGGGAGATTCCTTTGCCTTGAACTCAGCCATGTTGACACTCCGGTATTCAAGCAGCTGTAAGTACTTGCAAACTTATATATGAGCAGTTAACTAATAAGTCAACATTGCAATCTTGAGTGTCAGACAAATCACATTTACAGTTTTTGTTCTCCATTTGTTCGGCTCGAAGCAAAAGAACTAATAAGTGGATCAAACATTTGAAATAATAACAAAAGATGCATGTGTAGTTTTGACTTTGGAACGTCAAAACTGGACTCTTTTTTTCAAGAGGGTGAGTTATTTATTGTATTTCTTTTCACACCCTTATATTGGTTTGCTTATTCTTCAGGTATGATTACTACTCATTCTCGGTCATTCCAGTTCTAGGAGAGCTCGTTGCAGGAGACCGTGATTCTTATCAGTATTTGGTGGAGAGTGTTCGGCGCTTTCCTCCTCAGGTATGTGTTTGGTTGACCCTCAAACACTGCATGTCCATTTTTAATAAACAATTCAAATGTTAGTAACGATTACATAAATAATATAATTACAATAGTAATTATATTATCTTTGAAAGAAAAAAAATTTTTAGGAGGACGCATGAATTCAATATAGACTTTTGGAGACTTCAAAGTGCAACCCGTTTGACCCATTCACAATTCTATTTTTAGGAAAAAGATAAGATATAGATTAGCCAGTGTCTTATGCAGCTTTTACTCAACACGCCGTCAAACAGTAGTCTCAACATTTGCTTTCTGCCTTGTTCTTTTCCAGGAGGTTTTTGCTTCGATGATCGCGGATGCTGGGTTTCAAAACGTTGAGTATGAAAATCTCGTGGGAGGAGTGGTGGCAATCCATTCTGGGTTGAAAATTTGAAGCCTTTATCCGATTATATACGTGTCGGGCTTATAGTTTACAAGAGAAGTTCATAAATGCAGTCTAAGATGATATCAACTACAGGATGCACGCTTTTTATTTAATTTTGTGTTCTCTTGGTCGTTCTAACTTGTCTTCAATTTTAGTTTGGATTCTGTTTTTGTAATTCATCAAATATTTAGGTTTAAAAATTAAAAGAAAATATAAAGTTAGGCAATTGTGTTATTTTTGTCATTGTTTTATATAAATTATATAAATTTGTTGTTATCTATTATTGTGTTTACAATTAAAAGTACACCATGATGTTATATCGCTAATGTATTTTTTAAATCACCACTGTGTTATTTGAAAATCACCATTTAAAATAACAATGGTTAACATTAGATACAATGACTAGCACTAGACTCGATAATTAGCAATAGACATAATGAGCCGCTTAATGAGGATTATAAAATGACCTGATTAGGATTAAACAATAAACTGAAAAACGTAAAAAAAAACTTACATTTTTAGCATTGTTTGTATTTGAAAATCGTCATTTTAAAAAAACATAACATTGGCCACAATGATTAAATCAATATTACACAACGACATGATATTACACAATAAGCTGATTAATATTACTCAATGAGCTAAAATAACGTGAAATTTTTTTTAGTTTTTATGTATCAACATTATAGGCGTTTTAAAAATTAAAAAACGATTGTGTTTTATGATGTAATTAAAAAAATAATATTGTATGTAAAAGTTATATTCATTTAAAAAATATGAAACTTGAAAATATGGTTAATACTAAAATACATTTGGCCGATCATTTAAATTTTCAACTATTTACCATTATGTCACCAGAATTTCTTAGTCATTGGATCTAATATCTAATAGATAATAATGATTCTTACCATTTTTATTTTTATTTTTCATATGTACAATAACCCCACCCAAATTAAAAATTGATATATTTAAGTAGTAGTAGTAGATAAATGTGTTGTTACTATTTTTAAAAAAGGGCGGTAAATTGATTTTGAGTTTTATAAAAAATAACCATTTTACAAAAGATTAAATGACATTAATTTATCTCCAAAAGTTTAATAAGTTGTTTCAGTTTTAATCTAAAAGTTTTTTTAGTTATTTTAACTTCATCCAAAATAATATACCTTTTTAGTGAAATTGAAACAAAATATAAAAGTTTTGAAGATAAATAAATATTTTTAATCGTTTAAAGGATGATGGTTAGTTTAGCAGTGAATAAAATTGGAATTTACTAAAAAAAAAAAATACAGTAAAGGTTAAAACAAAATTCACTCAATTTAATATATATAAAAGGCTGTTTAAAACTGAAACCTAATTTGGAGTCTAAACCCTTTGCATTGCAGTCCACAAAACCCCAGCAGCACCCTCTGTCGATCGCTAAAACCGCCGCCGCCGTCGCCGTCGCCGTTGCCGTCGCGGTTGCCGTCGCCGTCAGTACAGATGTCATCGAGGCCGGAGCTACAGGCACCACCTGAGATATTCTACGACGATGTTGAAGCTCGAAAGTACACTTCATCTTCTCGTATCGTCGGAATTCAGGTACATGCATATCAATTACGCCTCTTTTTTCTGTATCTAATTAGCGAGTTATTATAATTATACTATTCGTGTTGTTACTTGTATGTATGATATTGTTCTTAATTTTTATTTTTATCTTCTGAAATTAAAGGCAGAGCTTTCAGAGAGAGCACTAGAGCTTCTTGCATTGCCTGATGATGGAGTCCCTAGATTGCTTCTTGATATTGGTACATTAGTTATTTTCTTTTTGTTATATATGTTTGGCATTAGGGTTTATAGGTTTTCTCAGTTTGATTATATGATCTGTTGGAGTTTAGGTGTCAAATTATAAGAAGAAAGCAGAAAAGAATAGGTTTTGTTAGAGCATTCGCATCTAGTTCCCTAATTTTTGTTAGTGTGTGCTCTGTATTAGTGGGATAGCTTTGAGTGGTTGTGAGTGAAAGATGGAAAAAATGTTATTGTTCATATGTATATTTAGGTGAAACATTGTTCACTCTTATAAAAAAAGTTTAATATTTTTGAAATTGGTTGTGAGTGGAAGAGAGAGAAGGTAACGATGAAGGGATATGAATTTTTTATTTATTTGAAAAGAAGAAAAAAATAATGATTTTTAGTGTAATTATAGAGATGGGAATGGAATGTGAATGCTCTTAGTGGATTGGGAACTGATTAGTAATTAAGTGCAGTATTGTTATTGCACAGTTGTTAGGGGATTAAGTTTGATGGTGTCTCAATGTGAACAATGGGTGTGAGATGTCATTTGTATAATAAAGAATAAAATCTGGTAAAAGGTTTGTTTTTGTCATGGCAATCTTCTGTTTTAAAGCGGAAATATGCGACTTGAATTCTGGTTGTCGTAAATGCTATAGGAACTAGGGGACTGGGTACCTTACCTTACTAATGATTCTTGTGTGAACATTTGTTCCAGTGGTGAGGTGATAGTCTGTAGTTGTTTATATATTTGGAACAATTATGGACTTGAGTTGTGCTTGCTTTCATGATTGTCAGGTTGTGGTTCGGGGCTTAGTGGTGAAACAATATCTGAGAATGGACATCATTGGATTGGTCTAGATATATCGCGGTCCATGCTTGGTATGAAATAGTTTTGTTTTCTCTTTAGAAGCATGCGAGGTGAATTTATCTGTTGTGCACACTCATATATGAGATTTATTTAACTCAGATATTGCTTTGGAGCGGGAGACTGATGGTGATCTTATTCTTGGTGACATGGGTCAGGTATCCATCTTTTTTTTATATACTTGTATTCCTCTTGTGGCAGTAAGGCAGTAGGCTAAGTGGCTAACTGCATAGTATAGGTTTCAATATACATCATGTAGACGTTAATGAATCATTGATGATGCTATCATTGTGTTCTAGAGTTTTAAATAAATAGATAGTAATGAGAAACCAGTTGAACAGAAATGAATGGAAAAGAGAAAGATATTATGAGAGTTTTTCATGTTCTCAAGTTAGAGAAAAATGAAAGGAAAATTGATAGTTTTATGGTTATGTTTTGTATGTATTAATAAATCACTTGAGGTTTTAAAACTAGGGGATTTTTTTGTAATCACAAAAAGATACAAGCTTTTCTCGTTCCTTTTATTCCTTACCTCTTCAAAATGGGAAGAAAGTCTTGGAATGAAACCAAATTTTCATCTTTTATTCCTTCCCTTTACTTACGAAAACTCAAGAACACAACTCTTTGTTTTTTGCTTTCCCTCAATTTCCTAAAATAACTTGAGAATGCAGCAAATATGCTTAATTTCTTTGGAGGCTTAGGCTCTAAACCATCCTGGTTTCTCATTACTTAACAGAATGAGATACTCAGCAGAGTATCTCATGTTTTCTTTCATAAATAGACTTGCAATAGTAGCCACAATTCAACTATTAAGTTAATAAAATGTTTCATGTTTCTAGGCACTATGTGCATCTATGGACTGTTGAATTATGAATGTGGTCTTTGTGCAAGAGTAATTATTCTAAAATCATGCCAGAAATGTTAAATTTTTTGAATGTCTTTAAAATCATTGAAGAGATTCTTAGTTCCATCATTGGTGTACTCTCAAAGTTCAGCAAGTATTTTATTGCGTATGCAGGGCCTAGGACTACGTTCTGGAGTGATGGATGGTGCCATAAGTATCTCGGCTGTTCAGGTTTATATTCTTTATTAAAAGTTTAGAGGGCTATATGCAAGCGAAAAACTTCATCTAGGAGTTAGAAAGTATAAATATTCTGACACTTTGATTTTATTCTGTAGTGGTTGTGCAATGCTGATAAATCTTGTCATGAGCCACGATTGAGATTAAAGTATGTATAATCATGTCTCTCCTTGTTTTCAAAGTGTACATAATTATCATAGTTCTATCGTCACTGCCTAATACCCTCACCAAAAAAATATGTGTTTTTTTTGTTACTTCATGCTCTACTTTGAACAGCAAAGTTAGTCTTAAAAATTCATATCTCATGTCTCTACTGCAGGGCTTTTTTTGGATCACTTTATAGATGTTTGGGCAGGGGAGCTAGAGCGGTTTTCCAATTGTATCCTGAAAATAATGCCCAACGAGAGCTAATTTTAAGTTTTGCTATGCGTGCTGGATTTGCTGGTGGTGTTGTCATTGATTACCCCCACAGGTATCACCTTTTTCCCATAACATGCTTCTGATTCAATTTCTATAATTGTCTATAATAAAAAAAATGGAAAATCTTGCCTAGAAGGAACCTAATTTCAGTTGGTTTCTGTTTTAACATATTTTGATATATAACCAAATAAGGCAAACTTAACTAGTTGCTGGTTAATTAAGATTTTGAATATGGACCGTGGTTCTCTTTTTTGTTCATCTTGAAGCTCATTTGGTGCCCTATTTGCAATAATCTTTGAAACAGCTCGAAGAAAAGAAAAGAGTACCTTGTGCTTACTTGTGGGCCACCTTCTATGAGCACCACAACACCAAGGGCCAAAGGTGAAGACGGTGACAGTAGTTCAGATGACGAGAGCAGTGGTGATGAAGAGAACCAAACTGTAAGTTGTTATTACAATTTACAACCGACCTTTGATGTCGACATTCATCAAATCTTTTTTCAAGTCAACTTAAATCACCAAATTATGTCTTTTCTCTATTGCATTTGCAGGTGTGTATATCAGATAGGAACAGACCACGGAAAAAGCAAAAGATAACAAAGAAAGGCAAGACGAGATCATGGGTATTGAAGAAAAAGGAGCAGATGAGGAGCAAAGGAAATGTTGTGCCTCCGGACACAAAATACACTGCCCGCAAGCGGAAGTCCCGTTTTTGATTGTACGTTATATATGCGCTGTTTTCTTGTCACATTTGAGAGGCATGCTATCGCATGACATTGAAATTTTGGAGGTTTTGTAATATAATACCTTCTGCATTTAGAATGAACAGTTTATTGGTTTCATTTTTGGTATGAACAAGTGTACTGCCTTGGTTTAAAAAAGCATTAGGCGCTCCGAGGCGTTTAAGTCTGAAAAGTTGAGGTGCTACGTGTGAGGCATGAGGCGAGAGCCTCACGTATGCGAGGTGTTGTTCTATATACAACAAAATAAGACATGTACAGCCAAAAGTTGCATTTTTTTGAACGACAAATATATCATACTTCTACTCCTAAACTCATCAAGTTACACCATTCTTGGGTTTGAACTCAGGACCTCCTCTCTAATAGGTAAAGTCTCTACCAAGTGGCTTTTTTTTCCTATGTCTGCATTTGTCTTAACTTTTTTACATATTGGCTTTTTTCCTATGTAAATGATTCATAATCTCATCATCCATGTGGTTTTTTCTACGTATTATCCTTTTATAAACCCTAATCTTGACCAAGTTGACAAAATTTGACCTAGATGTGCATGAGGTGCCGCCTCAAAGCCCTGTGGTGTTTTCCTGATTGCCTCTAAAGCCTCACGTTTTAAGCGCGCATCAGGTGCTATTTTTTACACCAAGTGTATTGCTTTGACACAGGCTTGATAGCTCAATGCTAAACAAACAAATCAACTCTATTGTTTTAATCAAGGTACATTTGGGTTATAGTTTGCCTAGGGGATTTTATAGTATACAATTTTTTTTTGTAAAATGAAATGGTTTTGAGGGTGTAACTGTTAACGAGTGAAAATTATTCATACTGTATAAAGCTTTCCGTTATTTATTTATTTATTTTTGGGTTTTAGAGGGTTATCATTTTACTAAAGAGTCATATGTTGATATAGTGACCCGTTGAATGCATAAAAAAGTTTTTTTTATTTATTATTTTTTTTAATTTTAATAAAGATGGATATAAAGACATTAGAATACGACTCCTGTGCATGTGTGAATTTTAGTGGTGTGGGGTATTTACAGCCAATCAAGTACGTGAGGATTTAGAAGAAGTATATATGACATGTATATATCATTGTAATGGTTTAGACGTATCATTGTAATAGTAGACGTTAAAAGAAGGAAAAGATGCTTATGTGACTGGAGCAAAAAATGACGGAATGTTGACCATTGATTGTAATAGTAGACGTTAAAAGGATGATACTTGCATGATCAACGCCGTTAAAGTAGTGGATCAAACTTGAACATTGTTGCAACAACCATCTTAACCATTAAATTAATGTACTAAATCCATGTTCCTTTCACACTTTTTTCCTATAAACCAATCTCTATTTCTCAAACATTTGTTCAACGTACGATCGGGAGAATACTAATATTGATCATGAGACGACAAGTCTCCTTTAAAGCCGTTTAATCATATCCACTTTTAGCATCACGTGACAAAAGTTTCTAGAAATGTAACTGAAGAAAGTTTCTAAATTTGCCAGTGGATAACTGGATATGATTAAGTGTAGTTTTTTATGTAAAGATCAAGGGAGGGATAAAAAAAATAACATTTTTAGTAATTTTGAAAAGAGCTAAAAACAGATATCAAATCTCAAAATTTACGAAACTCAAGAAGGCTTCCTCGTACTATGCAAACTGCAAGACAATATCTCCTTTTTAGGCCATCACTCCATCTCATTACACTTTCCCATAACCTTGGAGCTAAAAAAAAAAGTAAAGAAATATTTAAGGGTCCTAATAAAGGGACACCCATTTTTTTAAATCGACACCCCCCTATACGCCGCGTATGGGTCCATACGCGGCCCATGCCCGTCGTATAGGTATCGACCATTAATGTGACATTAATGACTGACACTCGACGTCACATCAGTTTACCTATACGAGGCGTATAGGACCATACGCCACGTATAGGTCGGTGTCGATTTAAAAACGTATAAACGCTATACGCCGCGTATGAACCCATAAACTTCCGCTATTTGATTGGTGAACGCACAATAGGTAAATTTAAAAGAAAGCTTTGAGACAAGCAAAATTAAAACCATGAATCATCATAAACTTCCGCTATT